>CAIGQW010055132.1:811138-835595 GCA_903798125.1 Danio choprae | reverse complement strand
GTTTTTTTTTCTCTCTCTCAGAGTGGACAAAGAAGATGAAATGACTTGTCTGATTAAAGGATGCAACTTTGTTCTGAAGAATATACCCCATGAAGCTTTTGTGTATGCCAAGCATGCTGATTCTGAATTTCGGTTTCAGAATACACACCCAGACATCTTCCCTTACCTACTTATAAATATTGGCTCTGGAGTCTCAATAGTAAAGGTATATCTGTACTGTGCTAAATCTACATGCCCTTTTGACATTATCACATGATACAAATGCTAAGTTTGCATATTGTGGAGTTCTAAAGGAACATGTTTGTGTGCTGTTTTTGAAGGTTGAATCAGAGGACAAGTTTGAGCGTATTGGTGGGAGTTCTATAGGTGGTGGCACTTTTTGGGGTCTTGGAGCTTTACTCACAAAAACTAAGGTTGTGAATTTTTTATATACGTAATGTTGTGACTTAATAGAATTACCAGATTTATTTATTTATTATTATTATTTTTTGATGTACGTGTATTTATTTTTCCCTTCTGATTCTATGTTTTAGAGGTTTGATGAACTTCTTCAGTTAGCTTCGAAGGGACAACACACAAATGTGGATATGCTTGTTAAAGATATCTATGGAGGTGCTTACGGGTCCCTGGGTTTAACTGGTGACCTGATTGCAAGCAGCTTTGGGAAATCAGCCACCACAGACAAAGGTAAAGCAAAAGATCCTGTGCTTGGTTGTAGCAAGTGACAATTTATTGCATGAGCTGTTTTCCACACACAGAAAGAGTAATTTGACCTTTTACCCAGTTGGCAGTGTTATTAGTGTGAAATTAAGCCAGAGGTCTATGGTTTCACAAAGTATAAGGGAAATGACCTTTCTGAAGTTCTTAAAAAAGATAAACAAGCAGAGTGTATGTCAAATGAATATTCCATTTTTGTTTGGGTGTGCTATGCACTTTTTAGCAGCATTAGCTTAAATGGAAGTATAGTTACATGGCAGTTATCATATCTTATCTTCGATCGACCTTTTGTTATGTATTGCTCAGAGTTCTCCAAGGAAGACATGGCAAAGAGCCTACTGCACATGATAAGTAATGACATTGGACAGCTGGCCTGCCTCTACGCTAAACTGCATAACCTTACCAGAGTCTATTTTGGAGGATTCTTCATTCGAGGTCACCCCGTTACCATGCACACCATAACCTATAGCATCAACTTCTTCACTAAGGTGTCCCGCCTTTTTCTTTATTTATTCATAAGCTATGTGCTAATGAATTGATCAATATTAAACAGCTACCTGGAAAACTTGGTTGGGTCAAATGTGCCATTCTGTGAATATTTTTTTTTTATTGTTTTGTTTGTTTCATCAGTCACTGGTCCATTCAAAATACTTGATTCATGTGTAGTTTTTTGTCACTTCTCATATATCTTATATATCTTCTATAATACAAAAGTGATTACATGTTATATATTTTTTTATTTGCACAGTCAAGGTAGCTATATGAAATGAGATTGAGATGTTGTATTGTGTGCCATTTTGGATAACAAATCAGGTTTTATTTCTAGGGGGAGGTCCAGGCATTATTTCTAAGACATGAAGGATATCTTGGTGCTATTGGGGCCTTTTTGAAGGGGGCAGAAGAAGATAGTAAGTTGTTTTTGTTGTATAAGCAAACTTTATAGTACAGGTGCATCTCAATAAATTAGAATATCATTAAAAAGTTGATTCATTTCACTAATTTAATAAGTGAAACGCATAGTATATAGATTTATTACACACAGACCGATATATTTCAGGTGTTTATTTGTTCAAAATGTTGATGATTATAACATGCAGCTAATGAAAACCCAAAACTCAGTATCTCAGAAAATTAGAAAATTACCCAAGACCAATAAAAAAAGAATGTTAAGCTTAGAAATGTTGGACTACTGAACGTACAGTATGAACATGTACAGCAGTTAATACATTGCAAAAAAGCTTGTCTTAAATTTTTCTGTCTTGTTTCTAGTCCACATATCTAAAAAATCTTAAATCAAGAAGCAATTTCTAGAGAAGCAAAACATTATGTTGTTAAAAAAAAAAATATTTAGTTTTTCCTAAAAACCAGCAAAATAATCTTGTGTTTCCCCATTGGCAGATTATTTTACTTGTGGATTAGAAACAAAACAAAAAAAAAATCAAGTTAGTAAAGCAGTGTCTGGGTGCGTAGCGTGAGCCTACATTGACTGCGCGCGCACAGCAGAGAACCATGAAGATATTTATACTTGACTGGTTGTACTATGATTTGTAACAACAGGGAGCGACTCGAAGTAACTGTCATGGTGAAATGGTAGTAAAGAAGTCGTCAGCGAGTAGAGTTGCTAGATGAATGTATTTAATTAAATAAAACGATTAAGTTGTGAATAATTTTAAAGGACACAGTTGAGGAAATTAGTAACTTGCGTTACATTTTATATATCCAAGCTAACTGCGTACTTAAAGGTGCAGTATGTAAGTTTGACACTCAGTGGTTGAACTAGGTATTGCACGCCTGGTTCAAAACATGCAAGCGCAGGTTGCCAGATTGATGACACCAACAGGAGCGTGCCTGACTATCGAGCATAAAAGCTGATTTAAGGCTGATTTAAACCATGTTCTAAATAAAAGCAACAGCATGCAATGGAAGGAATATTTTCTATATTAAAAGCTTCTATGTCTTGCAGCTGAACAACAGTATAAACTGACAATGTTTACCTCAGGTACACCTCATGCGCTTTGTTCAGTGTTAAATGCTAATAGTGTGAGTTTGATTGCCATTTTTCATGACATTTATTGCCATACTACTGAAAGCAGCAGTAGATTTTACCTCAGATCTTGAAAAAAATAAACCATTTGAAATGGAACTTCAGTGCAAGCTAGCACATATCAGTGATATTTATATTATTTGCTAATTAATAACCACCACATGCGGAACTCTGAATCTGCATCTGATATTGGGGCTGCTACTGTCCACTGGAGGTTGCATTTCGGTCGCGGCCACATGCTTTGATAGGCTTTCTGACTGAATGAATGAATTAAGCGGTTTTCCATCAAGGCAAATCGGGGTGCTGAAATATAATTAGCTAAACTGGTATTGGATGGATTAAATGATCAGCAAAGACAGACGTTCCGACTCGTAATGCACATTTTCAAAGCAAAATATCTGACTTCAGCATTGTTTGTCAGATTAACAAGAAGGTTCACTTAGTGTGTTTCTGAAATATCTGCAAACATATTATGGTATTTTTATGCTTTAGAAGAGTCAAAAACTTTAGAAGAGTCAAAAACACCACCTATAATGCAAAACCTTTTATACATAAAAAAATAATTTACTTAAAGTGTTGGACAGCCTGTGCACAACATATATGCATTGTTTTCCAACAAAGCTTCAAAGGAAACCGAAAGGACGTCACATCAGGTAGTTGTTTTGGATTTTTAAAGGTGTTGCATGTGTACATTCCCTCACCTTGGCCAGACTCTGCTCCAAATTGTGCATCTTCGGATGCGGAGACATGAACAAAGTTACAAAAAACCCAAAGCGACCCTCCACCAACAACCCAATGACATCACATTTGCGGCATACGCTCAAACGAGTAAGCGTTGAGTATAAACCAGGCTTTAGGGAAGCCCAGGTTTCTCTGACCTTCAGCTCTTCTGTGTTTTTGGTGTCTCAAGTTTTCCTTTTCATGAGATCCCATAGATTCTCTTTGAGGTTTAGGTGAATTTGCTGGCCAATCAAGCATAGGGATACAGTTGTAAAATATAATCAGTATCTCCATAAAGCTGGTCTTGACTTATACTTGTATCTGTTTCTGTGTAATAAATCTATATAATATGAGTTACACTTTTTTAATTAATTACTAAAATCTGCCTTTTAATGATAAATTTATTGAGATGCACCTGCATTTGCTTCATTGAGTGTAATTTGTTTGATTGTTTATTTTTGTTGTGTTAGACCCTAACCAGTACAGCTGGGGAGAGAACTATGCTGGCAGCTCAGGTCTCATGAGTGTATCTCCAGAGCTAAATCCAGTGCAGCGGGCTCGTAGCGGAACGGTAAGTTGGAACAAAGAAGACTTTGCTGCAGCAGTGTTTTGCTCAGTTTTGTTTTTTTAAAAACAAAGCAGATTAAAGTTTGTGTCTTAGGTGCACTACATTCATGCATTAGGACAAATGAGTTGCATGCTATGTGTCCTTCATACCTTTTTGTTTTCTCTGTAATGTTTTTATTTAATCTCATTTCATTTTTTCTTTTCCTCTCCATCCATTCATCATCTCCATCTATTTCCTAAACTTTTCCCCCAGTTTCCAGTAAGTACTTTCCTATCCATTTTTCTTTTGGTTTCTCTGGATGCTCTTTGCTTAAAAAAACCATCTGGTTATTGCTGGTAAAAACAATGTTTTTTAATAGTCATGAATATAGAGTCCTGCATGCGCCAAAAACTCCACCCAGCCTTGGATATTGACTTTTTGTGATTGGTCATTTTAAAACTCCTGGTGACCGATATTACATTTTCTCATATCCAGGGCTTGGAGGATTAAAATGTATTTCACTACAGATTACAAAATACATGCTTTAAAAAGTAATCAGTAATGTATTTCATTAGATCGAGTGATGAGGTTCAGTAACTTTAGAATGCTTAGAAATACTTAATTTATTGAGATACACCTGTATAGCTATATATCATATCATTGAAAAGTGGATTTCAGTAAAACAATTCAAAAAGTGAAACCCACATAGACTTATTATATACAGTGCTCAGTATAATTAAGTACACCCCATTTTGAAAATGAATATTTTTATCCATTTCTCAGTGAATATAGGCAATGTATTTTGGTGCATTTAAACAAAACAGATTTATTAAACAAATATATTTGTTAAAATAATATTTTAGTCACCAAACATATTTAGAAATGGAAAGATAATACAATTAAATTCAAGCAAAATATTGCAAAAAACATTACAACCTACAAAATTTCAACTATTTAAAAAAACTATTTTGTTTCTCTTGATTTTTCGTCTTTTTTAAAATTTGTATTTAATATTTTCTATAACATAAATTTGGGTGTACTAGTTTTTGGATCGTTATCATAAGTTATTTTAGATAAGCTCCAGATTTGGCTTCAGTACTGAGCAATCTGATGTATATGCACAAATATAATATTGTATAGCTTCCTATTAAAAATATGAATTTAAAAGATAGATTTGTGATGGGTGTATTTGTGAAATGTTTATTTCTTTTAATTTTGATCATTACTTGCTGTTAATAGAAACCTAAAAGTCAGTATCTCCGAAAATTATAAAAGTGCAGAAGAATGAAGGATGATTTCTGTTGGAACATACTCTCCATGCTAGATAAAGAAGATCTAGCCCCGGACGCCAGATCCTGTCAGAAAATGTCTGTTTCTCTGGGTATCCAGACAACAAGACAGTGGAATCGCCCGATACCCAAACTTGTTAACCAGTATTCAATTCAATTAACAATCTCCTATCAATATAGGAGTTGACTGAGAAAGCAAGAGAGAAGCAGAAGCAAGAAACGAAGTAACAATGAAAAAGAAAGAGCACAATTTATTGAATAAGCTTAGTTGTGTCTGACCAGGATAAATCTAACAAGTGTTACTATACCACAAGTAACAGCAATGGAAAATTACTGCTTCGCACTGTTGTCCAGAGACAATACAGACCTTGAAATGGAGACATTCTCTTATCTCTTACTCATGAAAACAAGTATCGCTTGAATCCACAGTCATAAGATTAATACAATATGGAAAAATTAAATAATAATGAAGGAATAATTATAGGAAAATAGTAATAATAAAATATAAAACATTAAAACAAATGTGAGAGAATAATCTTGATCAAATCATTAACTAATGATCAATAAAATTATAATTACATAAATGACTGATCATATGATTAACTAAACTGAATCTAAACAAATAAAAATAAAACGACACAAATGAATGGTTGCTTTCTTGAAACAACACACACAAGTTTGCTACAAGGGTTCTCAGATCCTTAGTTAGATTCTTCATATCAGAGCAACTGATCACCTAGTATTTTGGAGCCCCGAGCAAGTATTAATTGCTGCATATTTACATATTTTCAGTTGTTCAACATTTCTCTGTAAAGTTTTTTTTTTTTTTTTTTTTTTTTAAATCTTAAGTAATATTCAAATTTTCTGAGATGCTGAATTTTGGGTTTTCATTAGAAGTAAGCCATAATCATTAAAATTTTAATAAATAAATACTTAAATAAATCAGTCTGTGTATAACGAACGTAACACAAATTAATGGAATTTTGTGCTGTTTCATCATGCTGAGTTCCAAAGCAAAATATATTCAAGCCAAGTTTCAATGACATCATAATGTATTGATCTGCACGTAACACAAATTAATGGGATTTTGTGCTGTTTCATCATGCTGAGTTCCAAAGCAAAATTAATTCAAGCACACCAAATAAATCATTAAGTTGGCCAAAACAACTGGCACAGTACTCAAAATTATATTAATAGATTTGTTTAGTTAATGGATCATTCTACTGAAGAAGAATAAGTGTATGGCACAAAAGAATTTCAAATTTGACAGCCAGAGCATTTTGTTACAGCCCATCTCTTTACATTGTAATTTAACAAGCAGTTTGTGAACGAGACTTAATGAAATGATGGCATGCATACCCTAAGTGAACCAAAGCCAACACTGCGATGACTTCACACTGGCAGCTCACACCCAAGTGAATGCATAGAGTATAAACCCTCAAGGATTATGAGAACCCAAGTCAATGCTGGGCCCTACTGTTTTTAGTTTTTATTATTTTATTTAAAGGTTTTTGGCATTAATATGCTTAAACTCTAGTTTCTTGTGGGGGTGTTGTATAGTGAAATGGCAGTTTTACCAGTACTGGTTACAGCCGCTCACACCAGAAAAGTGCAGTCACTGACAGCAATTCATATTCAAAGAATTTTATGGCACAATTGAATGCTTCTGTCAGATTGATTTGATATTGACCTACATTTCAGTGACCACCACTTGTCTTTGTCCCAACTACTTTTTAAATGAAAGTTATCCCACTGTTCTCCACAAATACAACAACCTCAGTACCATAGCAAAAAATAATGCATTTTATTGCTGATAAATAAAAGCCTTAAGACATTTAGAACAAACAATAATAGTTTCACATTTAATTCATTTTGATATAAACATCTCACACATCTGCCAATGATAACCATTGGTTGCTATAGTATAAACATGGTAAAGATGGGGGAAAATGTTTCCTAACTTGCTGTTTTCCTCATCAGTGCTGTATTGTGGAGACTGATTGCATTTTTCATTTGCCTGTAAAATGTATTATTTTTGTGATTTTGATTTTTCTCTAGCTCTCCTAGCACCATCTTTTATTTTGAGCATATGAAAGAATGGTCCAAGTCATGCTGTTTCATTTAGTTTTTGTTACGTTTGGTACATCTGTATTATCTGTTAGGTGAAATGGAGTATATTATTTTCAGAATTGTTTAAAAATAATCACGTATTCCTCTGGCTTTTTAAAAATAATCACGGTTTCCTCTGGCTTTTGTAAAAAAAGAATAATTGTAATTTTTTTTATAAGATAAAAGACTGCCGTTTATTTTTTTGCCATGACTTTGTATGCTCTTATGACAATATGCTCATATGACGTATGTACCATTTGACAATAGTTTCCTTTGTCGTTTCAAGCAACAACAGTTTGTGTTCGACATGGCACCATATATGCTTTTGGGCATTTCGTTTTTTTACATTCATTTTTTTATTATTATTTTAATTTAATTTTTTTTTTTTTTGCATGTTTGTCACACTTTAATGTTCATCAAACAAATACATTTTTTTTTCAAATATACACTTTTTGACACATATTTTTTCTTAATAATACCTTCATTTAAAATCTCCATGATGTACTTACTTGCTATAACTTAAATAGGCTTGTAAACCTTTGCACTGGTGCATCTAACTTTTTTTCTTATAGGTGCACTACACAAGTTAGATGAACCCAAATTGACAGCAGTGCATTTAACGCTGCAGTTTTACAAGTTCACTTTTCTCCATCAAAATCACCATCTATATAAGCAATATTGACTTATTAACTATTAAATGATTAATTACTACTTTAATTATTAACTAACAATCTGGCCAATGTTAAGTTTTTATTTTTATTCTTTTTTTTAATATAAAGTACAGTTCTGCATGAAAGGTAACTTACTATCATCCTTCACTATCTCTGATTGGTTTAAGCTAGGGATACTCTTATTGACGGTTTAACCGTTAACTGAATGGATACATTTTTGATCAATTAATGGTATCAGTGAAACGGTTAAAATGTATTATTTAATTTTTTTAAGGTTTGCTGCATAAATATGCAACACATATTTTTTTAACTCACGGGGTGTTAACACATTTAACCCCACATGCCTGCAGACGTAGTCTATGGTTGACAGACGTCCAGTGATTCACCTTAATTTTTTTGATTTTACACCAAACTACACACCAAACTGAGGCTTTCATTTCATAGCTTTTTAAACCAGTGCTCCTGCGGACTGATACTGGTCCGTGGATCAATTGGTACTGGGCCACACAACAAATCATTAATTATTTCCCTTTTATTTATTATCTGATTCTGAATGATCTTTTATTTTGATAAATGACCATATTCTCTCGCTTACATCTTGGTCACTTGAGCGCCAAAATTTAACCCACAAGCAGCAAAATGAGTAAGAAACAGACGTCTTTGGAAAATTTCTTTGCTATGGGGAAAAGGCCCAGTGAAGTAATATATCTGCAACCCATTTGTCAACAAATCCGGTGAATCCACCATGTCTGTGCAAGAAGATCAACTGCTTGAGATTGCAAATGACGTTTGCATATTACGTCTTTCCTAGAATTTGCGCAAGTTCGTTATTTCCAATGGAGGTGAAGCAGTCAGCTTCATACTTTGTACTGTGTATATACACATTTTGGTAGACTAATTATCTCAGACAAGACCGAACAACCAAACACTGGAGTGCTTTGTAATTTTCTCCATAAATCAAACTTGTATCAGAGTGACAGCAATGTTTTGTCAGCTTGTCATCCTTTAAGAAAACGGTTAATGCTCGTCTAGCAACCTATGAACAGTGCAAAGTGTGTAAGTGTGTGATCAATGTTCGTTGTTTGTTTATTCAGATGGCAAAGTTAGTTAGTATTGTCAGCAGTACTCTTTCAGTTTTTAAAGACATACTGTAGTCAAAATGATTTAGTTACTAAGTTTACAAGTACGTTAATATCACTACAATATTATGGACTTAAAAATGCGCTGTAAATGCTGCTCTCCAAATGTAAACATGTAAACACCTTAATCAAACTATTACCGTTGTGTAGAAAAACAACACTCTTGCAGCAGATCCTCGCATACAATATCTCGTTTGTCATGGGGGGCATGCATGAAATGTTCCTGAATGAAAGTGAAAGTGCCAAACTGCAGTTAAAGTCGACAAATTAAGAATGAAACACCCGAAATTACATGAAACTCCGGAGGAAATGTAGATTGCGTGGTGACGCGATGACGTTAATCGTATTATGCGTTATAACATGTAAAATGGGATCATGAAAGGAACGTTCAAAAAGCAACTCATGTAAACACCTTAATCATATTATTGTTTTATTTAGATTAAGGCAAATCATTTGACTGATGTCCATGTAAACGTAGTTACTGTCTGTCTCCCCATGTCTGTGTTGCCGCTGTGAAAAGCACGTGCATGTACTGAAACTCCCCTTTTCATGCAAACCCTTCCCTCTTTTGCCACTCGCCACTCCCCTCTAAACAAAGCTTGACTCACCCACTTTCCTCACTTTTTTCAAACTAGAGGTGTGAAAACACTCTGCAAAGGAGTTCAATTAAATTAGTTTTTAATAAAAAAAAAGAAAAAGACTCAGCAACTCACTAGATCCAGAGCAGGTCTTGGATTTAAGTAAAAAATAAACTGAGGAATGCACCACCGGCAATGTGTCAGAACATAGGATAAATTCCAACAAAAATTAACAGCACCACATGAAAAAGAAAATCATGAGTAGGCTAATTTCCACTCAAAATAACGAGAGTCTTTGGTCCAGGCCTGGTAGTACAGGATAAGGCAACCGCAAAGCAGAGGGTTAATTCTCCAGCAAGGCAGGCCAAATCCAGGATGGCTCCAGAGAACTGGACAGAGAAGAAAGCAGTAAGAAACCCAACACTATGGCAAGAGGAGAAGCAAAACACCCTCAGATATAGGACCAGCAATCAGCCAGAATGAAAAGCAGGTGGAAGTAAACGAGTGAGACTACTGATTTGCAAAGACAATCAGCTGTGTGAAGCTACAGTCGTGGCCAAAAGTTTTGAGAATTACATAAATATTGGAAATTAGAAAAGTTGCTGCTTAAGTTTTTATAATAGCAATTTGCATATACTCCAGAATGTTATAAAGAGTGATCAGATGAATTGCATAGTCCTTCTTTGCCATGAAAATTAACTTAATCCTGAAAAAAAACCTGCATTTCCACTGCATTTCATTGCTGTCATTAAAGGACCTGCTGAGATCATTTCAGTAATTGTCTTGTTAACTCGGGTGAGAATGTTGACGAGCACAAGGCTGGAGATCATTATGTCAGGCTGATTGGTATCATTATGTCTTCCCGTAGGGAAGAACTAGATATTTAAAGTGCCCACTGTGTGTTAAAGGCTGTCTTCCACTCCTTGCCCTCCTTGATCCAGACCAAATGGTACATGTTGTGCAGGTCCAGAGACTGACTGAAAACCATGCGCAGATCGTGGTAAACCACTGGAACCCGGAAAGATCAACATCCTTCTCCTGCAACATAGAAACAAAAGAAGGCGAAGGTGCTGACACAAGACAATTAGCATGACAAAGTTTTGCAAGCTAGAATAGTGTTCTCTGCCCAGTTAATGTGTGGATTATGTAAGGATAGCCATGGATGGACTAATACTATGGGGGTAGCTGGTGACTCAAAAAGGTAAAATACCAGTTCCTCCCGGTGGTTGCCAGAAGTGACCAGACTCACCAGCAGAGTGATGTGGAATATACTGATATTTCTGTGCCAGTTTGACCCAGGCTACACTAAACTGAGTTTAATTCAAAACGGTCGCTCATCTGAACCCAGTCTCAGTGAGACTGAGAAAATGAAAGCAATCAAGCGCTAGGTAAAAGTAAAGGTTAAATCAGATGCTCAAGACATAATCTTCAAAGTAATGGCTTGATATTAAAATGTTGACAGAGGTTTGTGATATAGGAATTGCAGCGGAGCATTAATTGAACGCTTATTTACAGATACGTGGAACATGACAAAAATCTGAAATATTGTTTCAAAGGAAGAGATGAAGATACTTGTCCATGCCTTTATCTCTTCATAGTTGGATTATTGAAATATATATATAGATGTAGTGTGATCTCCGTAGAACTTTTTTTGCATTTAGACATCTGTGACAATTTTTTCACTGTGCTGACGGTTTTAGTGCATCATATTTGTGTTTCTGTTTGTGTAAGTAAACGTCTTTTTGCAGCATTTGCACACAGTTTGTGTTTTGTCTGGCGCACTTCACCAATGTCATTTTAATCTGCCACACCACCTCTTGCTCGCCACTGATGTGCAGATAAAGCGAGTTTGCGCCTGTAAACACAGTGTCCCCTCTGTTAAATTTTTTTTATCGCATTTCATTTAACATTTCTACCAGTTTGAATCGCCACATATTAGAACCGATTTTCAACCAGCTCACAGTGAATCGTTACATCCCTACTTATTTTGCGTAGAGCGATCAATTTGAAGTAGTAGGCCAGCTATTTTTATTTGACGACTAAACTTGATTTAGAAAAAAAACAGGCTATGCCGGTAATTCAAAAAGATTCAGTCAGTGTTTTTTTATTTTGAAGTCAAAACTAAATTTATAATTCATGTGAAAATTTAGTACAGCCTTATTTATTTTATTCTTTTTATTTAGTAGGTCTATATTTTTGACAAACTGACTATATCTAGGTTCTGCATGCTGTTGCCTGCACATCTTTAAAAATCAGAATTTAAAAATGCAATATTTGATGTGTAAGACACAAAATAAACAGGTAAATTCAGTTTTTTTAAAATCAAATGATAATTTAATAATAATCTGATCAGGTAACAGTTAATATTCAGATAATGAGCTGCAGTTTTTAGTAAATAAACCCAAAAGAGCATTCCTAGTTCAAACCATGACATGAGCCTAATGTGTTTGTTGAACCTTAGTTGCAGAGACTTAAAAAAATATATATATTTTATTTATTTTTAACCTGGAATGGTGCATTTGCACTGGTGCAACCTAAATTTTTTTTATTGCACCATGGGACCAAATTGGTCGCACTCTAGAGCCCTGTTAACTTAAATAAATTAGACCAAAGGATCCTCAAAAGCTAGACATCATGCTGAGATTAAAAGAAATTAAAAAATAAATAAGAGAAAATATTTGCGATCTCCCAGTTTGGAAAAGGTTAAAAAGATATTTCTTAAAATGTGGTGATGGTAGTGTGATGGTTGGGGACTGGTTTCATTCTTCCGAACCTGGAAGACTTGTCATAAATGTTACCATGAATTTTGCTGTGTACCAAAATATCCTCAAAGAGAATTTCTGGCCATTTGTTAGTGACCTCAAGCTAACGTGCACACCAGCAAGTCCACTTTTGAATGCCTGAAAAAAAACAAAAAGACGACTTTGGAGTGGCCTTGGAGAGTCCTGATTTGAATCCAATTGAGATTTTGTGCCATGACCCTAAGGCAATTCATGCTCAAACTGTCCAATGTGGTTGAATTACAACAATTCTGCGAAGTTAAGTCAGCCAAAATGCCTCCACAGTGCTGTAAAAGGGAGTTGTAATGGCGTCTTTATTCTGGGATTTCCACTCTAAATTAATACACTTGCATAAAGTAAATCGTATCTCAAAGCTTTTACTGGGACGTCTCCCCGTGCTGCCCCCAGCAAGATGCTGCCCTGGGCAATGGCTCATATTGCCCATGCCTAAATACGCTACTGAACAGACTCATTGCAAGTTATTAAAAATGTATGATTGCAGTGGTTGCTGCTAAGGCTGGGCCAACCAGTTAAGTTTAGGCGCAAACACCTTTTCACATAGGGCTATGGATTTTTTGGGTTTATATTCTCCTAATAACAACCTTCATTTAAAAAATGCATGCTTTTTATCTTTGACTAATATTTAAATTAGTTTGAGGATTTGACGAAACATTAAAGTGTGACAAACAAGCCAAAAATATTCACACCACTGCATATTTGTATGTATATATACGTATGTGTGTATGTATGTATACACCCTGCTTTCAAAATGCCTTGGGAATGAAATTGGCAAGGCTACAAAAACATTTCAAAGGCTCAAAGTTAATTGGAATGTGATTTGATTTCAGGCTTTATGACAAAGTAATCTTTTCAGAATTTTTAAATAGAACAATTTTTATTTTAAATAGAACAAGAACTTTGTAATAAACAACATTTTAAAGACTTTAAAACTGCTGAAATTATCTTAGTCTTATTATGCAAATTATAATTTGTGGCCCTTTACATTTATGTGCTTTAAATGTGACCCCCTTGACCTCTGAACCTGAGTACCCGTGCTGTAAGTGTGGCTTTTTATTCGTTTGTTTTGGGGCTAGTGTTGTGATGTCAATTTCACTTGAACAAGTTTGCAACTAACTCCAAATATTAATGAATATATTATTGCCCGAGTTGGCTTTTTTAATAAATATAGGAAGATTTTGGATTCTTTTTATTTTATAAATTTTTTTTTTCCTTCATTTGCAGTAGTTCTTAGACAGTGGTGATGCGGACAGCTATAGTGACTCAGAACAGAAACAGCTGTGTGTTTATTGATTGATTATTATTATATCTGCGTCTGTGTAGCTCTGTCATAAATTTACAGTACAGAATGTAATGGGGGATCTGCTTCCTCTATGCTACAGTATTGCTTTTGTTCCTTTAAGAAAACCTTTGCAAAGTTTTCGTTGCATTCAGAGGAAAATAGTAGATTGTGACATGTCTTATATTGGGTGTTGTGTTTGGTTTGAATTTGAAGGTTAAACATGGTACTCAGAGCAGACCAGGATAATATTTTCAGTAACATCAACTTTTAACCAAATCTGCTTTGTTCTTAAGCTATTGTATTCTAGCAGAGATGAATACAATTGCAATGCATTGTGGTTTGGATTACTTTTTTGGTAGCTCTTTTTTATATTTGTAATAATCAAATTCATATCATATCACCATTGAACACCCTGAATTGTGTGTTTGCCTGTTTTTTTTAATGTTTTTTTTTTTTTTTTTTACTTCAGTGTAACCAAATTGTCTGCTAATGATATATTGCATTCTTTTTAGATTCTTGCAAAAAATTGCAGTTCAGTAGATTGTGAGTATTCCTCTTCATTCTTTGTTTTAAGTTTGACATGTTGGAAATGGACCGTCTGGAGAGGCAGCTAGTGAACCTCCCCCTGCTGCATGACCCAACCTCTTATATCCCAGACACTGTGGACCTGACGGAAGATGCTTTGGCTCGGGAGTATTGGCTCTACTGCTTTGAGGATGCGCTAGATGGGGTGAGACCTCAATTTTTGGATTAAAAAAAAAATGCCTACAAAATGCCTATCATTTTGCAACCATTTTTGTTTTTACATATTTAAATTGGTCTCTCTCTCTCTCTCGCTCTCTCGCTCTCTCGCTCTCTCTCTCTCTCTCTCTCTCTCTCTCTCTCTCTCTCTCTCTCTCTCTCTCAAACTAACATTTTTTTATGTTACAGCCTTATTACAAAATAAATTAAATTCATTTATTTCCTCAAAATTCTACACACAATACCCTATAATGACAATGTGAAAAAATATTTTTTTTAATTGCTGCAAATTTATTAAAAATAAAAACCTGAAAAATCACATGTACGCAAGTATTCAAAGCCTTTGCCGTAAAGCTCTGCGTGCTCTCCCGTGCGTGCGTGCTGCATCAGAGCAGAGTGCATTAATATTCATGACTGTTCCAAATATGGTGATTCTGAGGCTGTGACTTTTTTATGGGGTAATTAATGTGCATATATAATTTTTTAATTAACCTGATTTAATTTGTCAGATTTAACAGTCTTCACTGCAAAATCCTATGCTCAAACGAAAGTGTAAAACAGTCAGTTGTATAGAAACAGGAAAGTATAAAATTGATTGATTTTTAGGTTTGAGAAAGTGAACATTTTCATTACATGGGTCCAGCAGTTATGATTTGTTATCACATTATCAATTGTGTATAGTATAAAATAATTTCATCTCTGGGTGGAAAGAATATTGAAAAATCATACTCCAGTAAAAGCACCGATTACTTGCCAAACAATGTAGTGTGAGAAAGTACAGTGCTTAGCGTATATATATATATATATATATATATATATATATATATATATAAGTATATATGTATAACCCTCACAAATCTATCTTTTAAATTCATATTTTTAATAGGAAGCTATACAATATTATATTTGTGTATATACATTAGTCAGTACTGAAGCCACATCTGGAGCTTATCTAACAAAATAAATTTCAATAACAGTCCAAAAACTAGTACACCCAAATTTATATGCTTATTTTATATGCATATTTATATTTAATATTAAATACAAATTTTAAAAAAGAGGAAAAATCAAGAGAAGCAAAAAAATAGTCTGCAAGAAGACTATAAAGGGCAGTGTTGCCCTGCATATTATTTACATTTTGGAGGTGCTTTTAACTTTATAACTTTTAACTTTTAACAAAGTGTGTAAAGGAAGTGGACAGTTGAAAGTTTTGTCCCGACTCTTAATTTTTCACCCACCTTGATCTAATCAACAGTGAAATTCATAGGTAGGTGCAAATCAATCAACCTGACTTTCATGTAGACAAAAGGCACAGCTTAGCATTTGTATTATTTTGAGTCCCTGCCCTGATGGTAATGACAAAATGTTAATGTCTCTCACATTAATGTCCCCTGAAAATTAAAAAATAACATATACAACTAATAATAATTGTATATATAATTAACATATAGGGCCCTATTATACACCCAGTGCAATAAGGCACAAGACGTGTTTGGTGCAATTTGTTGCTATTTTCAGACCAGCTCAACAGTAATTTTTACGTTTTGTGCCACGTTGTTTAAATAGCAAATCCATTTGCACCACTTTGTGGACTCATGGGTGTGCTGGTCTAAAAAGGAGGTGTGTTAAGGCGCATTGTTGGTACGTTGCTATTTTGAGGAATTAAAATACACTGCGCCATTGACCATTTAAAAGCTGGTCTAAAGCTGGACGTCCATCGTGGAGAAGCTGCAGGTGGGAGAGGTCACCGGCTGGTGTACAGGCTGGCCCTTCAGGATCAATGTGAAGACTTGTCTGTCACTGGTGTCTTACAGGATACGGCCTGGTCCAAGATTATGGAAACCTCCGAAATAATAAAACAGACTAACATAAGCGCAGATGCCGTTCAAATTATAATGTTTTTTGGGAAGTGTTCCCGGCTCCGGTTGCCCTCAATAATGTGGACTAACAATCCTTTAGAGAATTTGGATTTCTAAAGCATTTGTGTTTTCTGTGTATGCTAATGCAAAGAGTCTTTAATCTAGTTTTAAACTGACAAAGTGTGTCTGCTTCTCAAACTGTTCTAGGAAGGTTGTTCCAGTGTTTAGGTGCAAGATATGAGAAAGATCTACCACCTACAGTTGATTTTGATATACTAGGAATAATCAGTTGTCCAGAATTAATTGAGCGTAGTGGACGTGAGGGGCTATAATACACCAGGAGCCCCCTCAAATACTGGGGAGCTAAGCCATTCAGGGCTTTGTAGGTAGTCAGTAAAATGTAAAAATGTATACAATATTTGATAGGGAGCCAATGCAATCATGAAAGATCTGGAGTAATGTGATCATTTTTCTTTGTTCTAGAAAGCACTCTAGCAGCTGCATTTTGAACTAGCTGAAGTTTGTTCATTAGGCCAACATGGCAACCGCCTAGTAACGCATTACAATAGTCTAAGCGAGAGGTCATGAAAGCATGAATAAGCTTTTCAGAGGCTTGTTCTTTATTCTCGTGCAGATGGTATTTTTAACTGTTTTCCTGCAAGTGAAGCATTTAGTTTTTCCACTTATAAAGCCCACCATGTAATTAGCAAATGTGCCATGGTGCGACGCAACCGACTCTTAAAGGGAGTAGGAGATGAGACTCTGGTTTAATGCACTTTATACTTACAACACACCCATAACTTATTAAGAGAATAAGTACAACCCTGTTAGACTATGCGCAGGGGCGCAGAGAGGATTTTTCCATCCTTCAAATATAAAAGTGGATTCGAACATGTCTTTAATGCTTTTGCGCCATGCACTATAGACTTTGCGCCTAGATTGTTAAAATAGAGCCCATAGAGTGAAATCTGTGTAAATAATTTAGCTATGACGATATGTTAATGCTTTGGTTATGCATTTGACTAACAATCTACGAGTGTCCAGCAGTTGGCGCAGCAAACCAAGCTCATGCAGCACTTATAGAGTACTTTAATGTTGTGCATTTGAAAACGTATTTAATTAAGGCCATTTCAATCATCATACATTAAGCATCCTTCATCTTCTCATCTGTGACATGCAGTCTAAAGAGTATAATCATGTAACAGTTTTGCTGCATCTATAAAGAGTCCATGTCTTGAGGTCGGTCTGTCTGATGTGATTTTTCTATGCACGGTTTGATTGGATGGGAATAATGGAACTGTTTATGGTACCAAACCAATCATCGTAGAACAATGAAACACAAAATAATGACGGCAGTTTGAAGTAAAATAGCACAGCAAAAGTACAGATTTACTACAGATTTACAAAAATTTACTCAAGAAAAAAATACTCATTTTTTAAAACTACATATTTAAGGACATTTCCTTAACACATACCTGGTAATTTGAGTATTTGTAATTGAAATCCATTATTTTACTTGACAAATCAATAGACTGTGAAATACTCAGACTTTAACTAAAATTAGTCTAACTTAATTTAAAAATATGGGTTGACTGAAAAAAAATAAAAGGAAGGTGTTAAACGTGACTAGAAAAAAAAGCATCGAACACGTGCTGTGTAGCATTTTGGCATGCAGATTGAAAACAAAATTGAAGTTTTAGGCTTCATAACTTCTATTCTATGATGCTCCACAGCCAACCTGAATCCATGTAGTCATGACTTTTGTTTATTTTTTCTTGCTTACATGTGTAATTATTTTGCTTTTGAACAGGTGGTGAAGCGGGCAGTGGCTAGTCAAAAAGATCAACCAGAAGCTGCGGAGAGGGCAGAGAAGTTTCGGCAGAAATATTGTCACAAACTCCAGACTCTTCGGCACCAACCTTTGTAAGAACACCATGAACTTTCCTCCTCAACCAAGGCTTATCTAGTGCTCATTCTTCAGCTTGACTGATATTTAAATTTCATTACCATATTTTAGTAGAGATTAGGATATTTTACGAGATACAGGGCTGTTTGCACAACAACGTTTTCAGCCCAAAACAGCAATCTTTTAATGAGATTTGCCTGTTTGTTTACATGGCAATGCCATTTCTGTGACTGAAAATGCATAAATCTGAAAACAAATGGACGTTTTTGAAAAAGATGACAATGCGCGTGCCTTAATATGTGTTTATGTTAGTGCATATTAAAGGCAAGTGCAAACAAGCACAACTGTGGCGGAGGGTGTGGTAGTTAGGGTTGGGAATTAATAATTGATTTCGATTCTGGAATTGATTACTTGTTATAAAATAAAAAATTCGATTCCTCTTATTGATTCCTGCACATGCACAAATTTTTATTTTTTCACGGTCACATTTTTTTACGGTCCTGATATGTTTAATATTTTTCTTTTGCAAAATTCTTCTGCCATTAAAAATCTGCTTCATTCTTTTTAAACTGAAAGCCATGCAGTGCCCGTAAATTGGTGTTTTTCCATAAGATACAGCTTTGTGAATGTTTTATTTCATGTGTTTAGTCTTTAATGTGCGTTTTATAAATGTATTCTATTCAAAGCAGCATTCATGGACACAAATTTAATCTCAAAAACGTGGTGTTGCATGTGATTTTGTTTTATTTTTTTCTTCTTCTTTCCGCGATCAATTCCTGATCCTTTTAATAATGTTTTTAAACAAATATACAGATTTTAATTATTTTCGATGTACTAAAGTATTTGTTAAACAAATTTGATAAAAATTAAAGCATATACAAATATTAAAACTGTCAAACACAATAAAGTATATGAAGAAATAAAGGAAATCAATTATCTATAATTTCATTATTTAATGCATAAAGTAGGCTAGTTTATTCTTAAAGTGTGTTTCAGTGATCTGAAACTGTTAATAAGATTTTTTTCTTGTAAATGATAAATATTGCATCAGTAGCCTAATGTGTCTCCTTTGTCCATTGGTTACACTTTAGCCTTATAGTTAATGTATTTTACTAACGTGACCTACTAATGAACAATACATGTACAGCTTTTTTTTTATCATAGTTTAACATTTATTGATGCATTATTAAAATCCAAATTCATGCTTGTCAAACTAGTTAATGCACTGTGAGTTAACATGAACTAATAATGAACAACTTTATTTCCAATAACTAAGGTTAAGAAACATGAACAAATACTGTAATCAATGTATCATTCATGTAAATGTATTAACTAGCATTAGCTAATTCAACTTTATTGTAAAGTGTTTGTCCATTTGGGATCTGATCGATGAAAACTAACCTTATTTCCCTCGTGAACAGGGCCTAAATGACTTTATTTTATTTTATTTGATGCTTTACAATGCAATCGAAACTAGGAATCGATAAGAATTTAAATCGATAAGTGGAATTGAAACTGCAATTGGAATCGATAAAATTCTACAGATACCCAACCCTAGTGGTAGTGTTGTGTGTGATTTATTTGTTCATGTGTTTTTTAAAATATATTAATTTATTTTTAATCATCTTCACTGATGTGTAAATGTAGATCGTTTTGAAAACATTGGTAAATGAAATACTTTTTTTTAAATGCAAGGGGAAAACTTTTGTCTACATCATTGTTGTGTAAATGTAGCCACAGTGTGTGTGTGTGTGTGTGTGTGGACTTAATTGTTGCTGGATGAGTGTTTCTTCTTCTAATATAGCTTAATTGTTGCTGGATGAGTGTTTCTTCTTCTAATGTAGCTTGCCTCTCCTCTCGTCTCTAGTGCTTATGGATCCCTCACCGTCAGAAGTCTTTTAGACACAAGAGAACACTGTTTAAACGAGTTCAACTTTCCTGACCCCTACTCTAAGGTTTACTTTGAATCATCCTTCACCTTCCCTGTGGTGCCTCAATTTACAGTTTATCAGTTTGTCCCCCTTAATCTCTCAAGTATTGTAAACATTTCTGTGTTGATTTTTCTATTTCTATGCATCTGTTTTTGTTTTAAATGGCCGTTCAGGTTAGGTGTTTTGTAGTTGTTGGTGTCTAATAAAAATGAGGAGATCGTCTAATTCTCTGTTTGCCTGTAGATTAAGCAGAAGGAGAATGACATGGCTCTGAAATATTATCTAAAAGTGGTGAAGTCAGTAGAAGAGCTGAGCTGGGAGCAGAGACAGTTTACTTTGGTCAAAGGCCTACTGGCTGGCAATGTTTTTGACTGGGGAGCCAAAGCAGTGTCAGAGTAAGTGTACCTTTAAATATGCTTGGAATTTTTCAGGTATGTTTTAGGTGTTTTTATTTACATTTGAGTGTATTATTAAATTGCTTTTCAGTGTGCTTGAAACAGATCCAGAGTTTGGGTTCGAGCAAGCAAAACAACAACTGCAAGGTATGAAAACGTCTTATTTATATATATTTTTTAATTTATTTTTTTTATTACTGTCATACAGGATTTTTCCTGGCTTACAATGAGGCAATGAGGTATTGTAGTATCCTGATCATGAAATTGATGCTACTTGAACAAAAACAGTTTGCATTATTCTAATAATCTTTTCAAGAAACATTAACATTAATGTATGGATATATTTTATTAAATTGAATAAAACTGAATGTAATATTCACAAAGGGACAGAGTATTTAGAACTGCTGTAATTTCTTGATGTAGCAAGATGTTTACTGATTAAAGGAACAATTCACATTTTTTTAAAGGCTCATGCTAGTCTCCTAAATGTATTTACTGTGAACAATGTTTTTAGAGTATTTTCATCTTTAAGTCATTAATTTTTAGTTTATATTAGTTGACAATGCATTAACTAATGTTGACAAACATAAGTTTGGATTTTAATAATGCATTAGTAAATGTTGAACTATGATTAATAAATGTAAATGATTAGTTTGTGTAAGTAAATGCATTAATTTGCATTAAAATGCATACATTTTTGCGTTTGTAGGATGAATAAGGTGTATAGCATGTTTCTTTAAAAAAATATTTTATTTAATTAAAATGTAGTATATTTGATGCATTAGTCAATGTAAAATAGTTCTATTTGCATATAGCACAGGATTTGAAGATCTGAATAATTTTTTTTTTTATTGCCGATGCATTTATGTGATCAAATTGAAATGGAACCGTTTGTATAAATCAGATCAGAAAAAAACATGAAGTGATCAGGCGTAAGCAGGTGTCTAATAAACAGTTTTATATTTTAGCATGCGTATTAACATAATTTTTTTTCCAGCAGCCATTAATCCAGTTTTTAATTTCACAGTTTTCAATGTCAATAGATTTGGTGCTCAGGAAACATTTCTTGTTCTTTTTTTATCATTTCCTATTTAATGTTCATTTTATTTTTTCAGAGAGGCCATGGCTTGTGGATGCCTACAGCCAGTGGATTGAGAGAATGAAGGTCAGATCTTAAATAAACAATGAGTATAACAAGGATCTCAATTTCGATATTTAACTTTATATTTAGCTGCCCTCATACACTGTTTCCTGACTTGGTGTGTCCAATTTATTTTAAAAGTAGTCATAGAATGAAAACCTGGATATACCTAGGTATAGCTGAATAATAAGAGTTCAGACCATGGAAATGACATATCTTGAGCCTCAAACACCATTGATTTCACATTCTTATATAAATGATTTGAGTGTAAAATCTTGGTGGAAAAAATATATCATTAGTCATTAATAGAAACACCTCAGGCATTTGATTGAACATAACATTTCCTAAGATTACATCAATGATATTTTTGTCCCTTTTAAAAAACAAAACAAAAACAAGACCAGCATTTTTTTTCTTCATATTTTGAAAACAAGACCACCATTATAAAGCACTCGGGCAATGCGAACAGATATGGAGTTCAGTCTGGGGACCTGTTGTCCCCTGGTCAAGCGAATAAAGAGGCAGAGATGGAGTTAAGCTAACAGCAGACAACTGGCTTTTCAGCTGTGTTGGTCACATTAATAATGTAATTAGTTATAGTTACTAGTTCTCACAAATAGCAACTAAGTTACTTAATTATAAAAGTAACAAATTAACAGGAAAAGTAACTATTGTGTTACTTTTTAAAAGAAAAAATATGACAATAAAAACTTGGATGACCCAATATTAAATATGAATAAAAGGCTAAATACAATAAAAATAGCATTAAAAGGTATTCTAATCATTCTATACTGCTTTAATGTTGCAGTGGGACAATGTGAGGGATGTCTATCAAATTTAATATGTTATTGTAATTATTCTCATTAATACTGTGGAACAATAAAATATAATAGACGGCTCAGAACCTTTTACATTTATTGCACAGACCACAACTGGCCAACAAATAAATTCTATAAATTAGTCTACAAATAAAGTCTATAAATGAATTATATTTCTTAAAAAATGTAAAGCAAATATGGATGGATGGACGGACATACCGAGTGCTCAGCATGAATGGGTGTCCCTTTTGAAAATTAATATTTTATCCATTTCTCAGTGATTATATCCAAGTTTTATTAAACGGTTATATCTATTAAAATAAGAGTTGGTCACCTAACATCTTTAAGAATAGGAAGATAAATACTTTTAAATTGAAACGAGTTATTGCAATAAATAAAAAAATAAATTACAAACTAATTTCAACCGAATTTCATATTTTATGTTTCTCTTTATTTTCTTTTTGTTATAAAAAAACAAGAAAAAGGTTTTCCTCACATATTAATTTGGGTGTACTCATTTTTGGACTGTGATTAGTTCCAGCTTTGGATTTGGTACTGACTAACAGGTTTATATACAAATATATTATTAAAGCATCCTATAGAAAACATTCATTTAAAAGAGAGATCTGTGAGGGGTTTACTCATTTATGCTGAGCACTGTAGATATACAGATCACGATCATCACAAAGCCAGAAAAAGTCATAGAAAATCCAGTTAACCACACATAGTGTTATGATTGTAATTTATTCTTGTTTGCAGTTGCACAATATGTTTTTACATGTAGACAAATATGTTGTTGTTGTTGTTGTTATTATTAAAATGGCTTTGCCTATGAGCTTGGGCTATTTACACAGGCAATTTTTTATAACAAAACAAAGTATGGTAAATTTATTTTAAGACATTGTGTGTACTTCAATTTGAAAATTTTGTCTGAAATCATATCAACAGTCTATGAATTCTTCCTGTTGTTGATTAAACACTGCCTGTTGGCTTTCTTTTACAGGGTCCTCCTCATAAATGTGCATTGTTTTTCGTAGATAATAGTGGAATAGACATTATTCTCGGGGTTTTCCCCTTCATTAGAGAGCTCCTTATCAGAGGCACAGAGGTAAGTCAAAAAACAGTTGAAGTACAAATATGCTTAAATACAAAAAAAAGTCAAAATACTTGATCACTGTCCACCACTGCTTTTCAAGGTGTGCTTTGTATCAGTTACACATATGAGCATATTTACTTTTAGGTTGTGCTTGCCAGCAACTCAGGCCCTGCACTGAATGATGTCACTAATAGTGAGCTGCAGATCCTAACAGAGAGAATTGCTGCCATGGATCCTGTCATTCAGTGAGTGTTCACCCTTAATGAAATTAACAACAATTTTGTGGTTTATGTAAATTTGTACATAATTTGTCATTTGTCCCAAACCGGATTTAAATCACTCAAGATGCCCAAAAAATTCTCTTACAAAACATAGCCTTAAAGGTACAGTAGGTGATCTGCCAAACTGCTAATCGTTAGCATAATAACTTTGAAAACAGTGTCCCTCTCCTGCCGTCTAAAGCCACGCCTCCTGAAATTGCGTACCTTAAAGATTACAGTAGACAACCCACTAGATCATGTGATTTGCCAGTTAGAAAACGTTATAGTATTTTATAATACTACAATTCCCAACAAAAAACTATTATATCTAGTACGTTTTCAGTTGTGTAGCAAGCAAAATTTGTCATAATGTGCAATATTTCATGCATGCAAGGATCGCTGGTCTCACTCTCTTA
>CAIGQW010055132.1:770869-801138 GCA_903798125.1 Danio choprae | reverse complement strand
ATTCCTTTTAGTAGGTTCTACGAATGAGACTCTAAATAATTAGAAAAAAATCTGTTTTTTTAAGTATGTATTAATCGTGGGGTAAAAATGTATTAATATTTGTCACAAGCCTTTTTTTTATAGAATTTGTAAAACGGATCCCTTGTATTAAGAAGCCCAAACTGTGCAGTTTGGTGCAATTGCTAATATGTATATGCCTAAGAACTGTTGTGAATTGAAGAAGAGACAAACCTAGAGAAATTTCGAGTATCTTTAAAGCAGAATCCTTTAATGATAACTCTAACTCGCTGTTGCTGTGTCGTTCATCGAAAAATCTCGACTACTGCAGCTGGCACTCAGTTAAATACACAATTTAGTGGGCAGTGCTTATTAGTAGAAACAAAAACTGCCATTACAGGTTTAGCAGAAAAATCTTGTTTCCAGTTCTTGCCTGAAAGTATCACCCGGCCATTTGTTAGACAAAAGATATAGTTGTGCCTGGAACTTACAATATGCATTACTTTGGAGACATTATACTGTATTTCACACATAGGCAGTCAGGCCTGATGTGCCTAGAACTTATAATTTGCATTACTTTGGAGAAACAATACTGTCTCTTACACATATACAGTCAAACCTGATCATTCAGAATGCATCTTACAATGTAAAAACATAGTTTATATATTTAAAGAAATTTGTAATCTGTAAGATGAAATTGTGTCACTTGCAATGTACTGTACATGAATCAGTGAGATCTTTATTACAGTATAACAGAAGTTATGGTACAAACTACAGTTGTCATATTATGTTCTCTAATAATGTATCTTTGAAAGTTGATCTTCAAAAATGTTTCTAAACAAATGTATGTATAAATAAGTTAAATAAACGTATTTATAAATAATTAAGTTAATAAGTTGCTTAATTACAGTGTTCATTTGAATTGTTTTGAAATAATATAAAGGGTTTTTATTATGTTTGATATGTTGAATAGTATTCACTTACTACTAACTTACACTAATTAATTATCAATCACAAGGCAGAACACAATAAAAAAAACTTTGATCATGTCAATCATATAAAGTCCTTAAAAATGTGTGGTCAATCCACTAAGCTTTGTTTCTCAACATTTATTTGTACATCTAATGTACACCTACTTTGTGTCTTGATTACAATCATCATTATCTAAGCATTTTAGCAATGCTGGATTGATTTATCCAACCAAAAGATGTAGCCTGTCATACTGTTTGTTTTTGCAGCAGTTGGTGTTTTGAGCTGCCGCTATATTTCACACAGCGTGAGGAGAAATGACTTGGGCTCCTCTGAAATTGCCCCCTTATTATTATTATTTATTTTTTTTACAGTGTACTGAAATTAACATAGTTACATCAGCCTGAACATTTCCTTTTTTTCAGGAGTGCACTCAAAGAGGATCGACTTGCTTTGGTGCAGAGTGGTTCTAGTTCTCCCTGTTTAGACCTGAGGTAAAACGTGTTTCATCCCAATTGTGTATGTGTTTCATTTGTTGGAAACTGAAACAACTATGTCCTCTCTCTTTGTTCTTAATTCTTCAGTCGGCTTGACAAAGTCCTGGCCACAGTTGTCAGGGAGCGTGGCACAGATCTGGTGATCATTGAAGGTATGGGTCGAGCCATCCACACAAACTACTATGCCATGCTCAGCTGTGAGAGCCTTAAACTAGCCGTCATCAAGAACTCCTGGCTGGCCGAGCGTCTTGGAGGCAAGATCTTCAGTGTAGTCTTCAAATACGAGGTCCCATCAAAATCCCAAGGGCAACATTTTAAGAATGTAAGAGTTTTTTTTTTGTTTGTTTTTTTTAAAGGTAAAATTGTTAGCTTTAGAGAGCCTCACCACCCTGTCCTTCTCTCCTTCATTTGATTGATGTAATGATTATTCTTTTTTTTTTTTTACTTTTTACTCAAAATTGAATGTGCATGTTTTCTCTGCAATGTCCCTCATGATAATTGGATGACATTTGTACAGTATTTTTTCTTTTGATGAGATTGAATTTGATTGTTTCTAATTGAAGCCATTCGTCGACTAATCAACTAAATTTATTTAATTAGGCCTACTTAAGCAAATACAAGTAAACGGTTTGAGAAAGAATGTCATTGGAACATTTTTTATGTTGTACAGAAATACTATAATAATAATAAATATAATAAGTGTTAATATTTGACATTAAGAACTTGCACGTGCATAAAAAGGCACTGGCAAATGATGATTATAAATGTGTCTGGGGAAAAAACAGCATGGAGCTTTGCTGAATATTTATGATTTATTTATAAAATGAAACAATAACATTCACACAATTTAAAACTTGTTCTAAAATAAATCACACCATTTGGTAAAGAAACTAAAACAAATAAATATATCACAGTGCAACTTTGATAGCCTATAGTAGGCTAGTGGGGAAAGTCACATGAAAACAATGTACAGTGTCTTTCCTCAGCTATTACATATTTAAGTCAAATATATAAATAAACTGAAATAAACACAACAAATATACAGCAAAGCAAAAAGGCTTAAGAGAAATAATGAAATGATGAAAACCACAAACAGTCAGCCTGAAAGACTGGTGAATGAGGGCTGATGATAGGTCAGGGTTGAATCCTATTGAAAAACAGATTTAGCTTATTTGCCACTCATTCCATCCACCTATTTTTATGGGCATTTTGGATATGTGCATAAAAAACGGTTGATGGAAATGCAAATATGCGCATACGTTTTTTTATGCTCATTTTCAAAACTTATGTGCATAAATGAGTAGGATAAACTTTTTAAGCGATAAGAAAATATGTGAATAAACTATGATGGAAACACTTTTACTGAACAAATTCCAGTATGCGCATTAAAAAAGTCATGTAATTTTGTTATAAGAGATCATGTGATGATAAAAATGTGTGTGAATAGACAAACCAGCAGACTGAGCACATTGTAAAACATCAGAAATGTTGTTCTTGTCATTCTAAAAGCTGTAACTATTTCAGGATTAGTATTATTATATTATTAATTACCTCCAGAATCAAGAGCGTCTGTGCTCCGCATCTCACACCTTCAAACGCCACCACGCGTTTATTGCATGTTGGCATTGTCTTCTGAAACGCAAGCCATTTATTAAATTAAGAAAAGACTCACACAGCTTCTCCTCCTGCAGCAAATTCCATTTTTACTGTTGATATTTGGCTCCAGTTAATTAGGAAGTAACGATTTTGTTCTCTGTGACTCATTGGGTGGAAACACTGCTTTACACGTCTTTTTTGAGATATTCCAGTTTTGTGCATAAATTTAATTCGCATCTTTGGATGGAAACATAGCTATAGTCTCCAGAGGTGTGTTACCCATCCCCCCACCCCCCCAAACTTCACCAGTTGATGAAGGTGAAGGAAAAAACCTCAAGAGAGACCAGGCTCAGTTGGGAATGACCATTTCTCCTCTGGCCAAACTGCTCATGCAGAGCTGCAGTCTAGGCACTGCAGGCTGGAGAGCGCTGGACATCCATCATGGAGAAGCTGCAGGTGTGAGTAGATCACCGGCGGGTGTTTAGGCTGGACCACGAGATCAGTGCGGAGACTTGTCTGTCACTGGGGTCTTTTTAAGGAATCAGTCTCATGCTCTGCACTCCTCCATGACCGCCACAGCATCTGCTCAGGATACGGCCTGGTCCAAGATTATGGAGACCTCTAGAAGTGCTCTATGGTTTGCATCATTTCTTCACAGGACTTGGATCACATCAATGGCGTTGCACAATCTCTAGAGGCCTCGGGATGAGTATTCCTAGGTGGAAATAGAGAACAAAGAAAACAATTAGCATAGCTGCTGTTCATAGTGTATTTAAACAAGAGATAATGAAGGCAAAAATGAAGTTCTATAAATGAAAATAGCAGTTATATAAACAAACATGTGAAGCAAAGGAGTGTTTCTAATAAAATGTCTGGTGCATTAAGCCAGGAAGAGTGTGTCCTACAGATGGTTGTCATGCCCACTCACCTTCATGGAGCATATCACCGTTATCATACTGTTATGTGATGGATTGTGTGTATACTTTACTAAAAAGATACGTCTTTAATCTACTTTTGAACTGAGAGAGTGTGTCTGAGCCTCGGACATTGTTATTCATATATGATTGAAATACGGGTACTGCCCCATGTTTTACTGTGTAAGTCTTTGTTAATTCAGTGCTTTCTTTACAGACTTATTTAAACATCTTTTATAGGTGAACACGTTTTGTGTATTTACTTGTTTTTTGGTTTAAAATGAAACCGGTGTTATTTCACTCACTTCTTTTGTTACTGCCATACTGAATCATATCTCATTAAGATGCTGTTGTCTTTTTATGGCTAGCACCTCTGTTCCCATGACAACATTTTGTTCTAATACATTAGCAGTGGTGACCTGACGGTCCAAAAAAAAGCTATTTTCTAAAAACCTTTGGGAAAACTGCACTGTAGTTTGAGAAACAGATTTTTCTGAATCCCAATGTTTTTGTATGATGAATGGTGTAACTGTTTACACAAAAGACCTAAATACACACTATATTGAGCCATTAACACTAGATGTCAGTGTTGTATTACAATTAGTTCTTTACCTTTCTTGATAAAGGCAAATGCTG
This sequence comes from Danio choprae, assembly GCA_903798125.1. Classification (NCBI taxonomy): domain Eukaryota; kingdom Metazoa; phylum Chordata; class Actinopteri; order Cypriniformes; family Danionidae; genus Danio; species Danio choprae. The sequence goes on along the minus strand of CAIGQW010055132.1, from coordinate 796,529 downwards.
AAGTGACACCTTTTTTCTTCTTTTTTTTTTCACACAGGTGCTGAGTATGCAGGGAGCAGAGTCTGCAGTGCCTGCTTCAGATATTGCATCATTATAATGCAATGCATTTGTCCTCAAGTCCAATGCAGCCCTCACTTTCTACCATCTGTGGAAATCTATGTAATCTAAAATCCATTTCAGGGTTCTACAGTCCAGCATTGCCTCACTGTTGCTTCTCTTTTCAGCTGGGAGAGAGACAGACAGTTGTGTATATGCATAAGAAAAATATATATATATTTTCAGTGTGTTTAAGACAATGTATAACAATCATCAATTTGTGGGCACTGCACAGCAAAGCACAGTATTTCAGGCCAATGGTAAAAGAGTGAGAAGCACATTGAAGCACTCTTTTCATTCTGATTGGTTGGTTTTTCATTTGTTTAAGTGCAGTACACGCATGTGCCATGATTCTGACTAAGGTTCTGAACTGGTGGTGTAGAATGTGACACTTTTAAAAAGTCATCAGTGAGATGGTAATTGAATAAAACTGTAGTCCTTTATCATTTGGTTAAAGGCAGGTTGAATATACGAATGCTTTAAGTTTGTTTTCCTTAAATATTGTAAAATCAAATGTAAATATAACAGAAATGTGTTCATTAAAGGTACAATTTCTTTGCAAATATTGACACTCAAGATTTTAGAAAAAAAAAATGGCTTGACAATCACATAATTCTGTCAAATATATTTTACACTGTCCTAACTCAGTCTGGGTCTCTTACTTTTGAGATTGCACTTGCAAAAATAAAATATGCCAGTCCTTCGAACTGACCGTTTACCGGGGACTGTTATTTTTCTACAATTTATATAAAATTAACACATTTTGTAATCGGTAGCATTTGTGTTTGATTGTTGACGAAAGGGACTTTATATTTTGTCAGTGTTTTGTATTTACTGTAAAATAATATAAGAATGCTAATTGACTGCTTCTGATTGGAGCCTATAACCAGTATTTTTGCCTAAACTTGTTAGAACAGAAAATTGATCAACACTGAAGAGAGTGATCAAGGCTTGGAGTATGAATGGATATTGCTAACTTTTCACATGTAAAGTAACAAACATTAGATGTACCATGTTAGATGTACCATGATAAGACCAATAATATTTGGCAGAATAGTAAATTTTGGCATCAGCACCTTTGCTAAAGAAGTTCAGATTGCAGTTTTGTGTTTTGAGAAACTGGACTTGGGAGTGCAACCAGCTAACACCATTGCTACTACTCAGACACACCTTAACAGCACTGACATTAGGAAAGTCAAATGTAGCATATAATAATAATAATTCCTAGACTTGATTTTTAACTTTTTTTTGAGCAATTTTCTCCAGACTAAAGAAATAAGAATTATTTCCCCCTCCTTCTATAAATTTACTAAGCATTCTTATAAATGTACCTTCCGCCTTTAGTTTATATCATCCAATTTATTTTGAAGCCTATGATATTCACATTTATAAGTGTCAGACTCTGGTACGTTTGTTGTGTAAAAGGTGAAAGTAGGGTATTTTTCAAGCCAATGCAATATTTTGGTCTCTAAAGCAGGTATTTTGGTCTCTAAAAAAGGTATTTAAGTCTGTCTGAGTAACTGGAAAATAATTCTGACCTAAAGGATCAGAGTCGGCAAACAAAGGAGTTCCTTCAAACCTGTTTCAAATACCAACACCAAAAATAAAATGCTATGGGTGTATTACTCAAGCTATTTTGCCCCGTAGTTGTATTTTAAGCAAACTTTACAGTCATTACCAGTATAGTATTATGGTTTTTTAAGTAATACTGCATAACAAGTAATGCGACATTTGATTATACATTTCAAGTCATTAACAGACACTTGTTCGCCATTGATGACAGCATTAATTCCTTAAAACCCAGCTTTCTTCCCTTCCCTTTCAGTGGCCACAGCTTGTCTTCTGCTTCCTTGGTGCTGTGAGTCAGATCTTCCAGGATCCATTCCAGACCTTCTGCTTGAACCAATGTTCGGGAATCCCTCCAAATTTTCCCGTGTGACCAAGGGATGAACCCTGTGAGACTTTACTGAAGAGGTCAATTATTAGCTGTTTCACATATTCACATTAGGTTCTTCCTCTCCAGCCATCAGACTCTACCCCCTTTTATATGCGTCCAACTTTTCTACCCTTTCACAAAGTGCAGCATTCTTCAATGATTTCCACATTTACAGCCGTACATATGCTTAGCCCAAGGGTCAACTAGACTCTACAGTCGTGGCTAAAAGTTTTGAGAATCACATAAATATTGGAAATTGGAAAAGTTGCTGCTTAAGTTTTTATAATAGCAATTTGCATATACTCCAGAATGTTATGAAGAGTGATCAGATGAATTGCATAGTTTTTCTTTGCCATGAAAATGAACTTAATCCTGAAAAAACTTTCCACTGCATTTCATTGCTGTCAATAAAGGACCTGCTGAGATCATTTCAGTAATCGTCTTAACTCAGGTGAGAATGTTGACGAGCACAAGGCTGGAGATCATTATGTCAGGCTGACTGGGTTAGAATGGCAGACTTGACATGTTAAAAGGAAGATGATGCTTGAAATCATTGTTCTTCCATTGTTAAACATGGTGACCTGCAAAGAAACACGTGCAGCCATCATTGCGTTGCATGAAAATGGCTTCACAGGCAAGGATATTGTGGCTACTAAGATGGCATCTAAATCAACAATTTATAGGATTATCAAAAACTTCAAAGAAAGAGGTTTAATTCTTGTTAAGAAGGCTTCATGGCGTACAAGGAAGTCCAGCAAGCGCCAGGATCGTCTCCTAAAGAGGATTCAGCTGCGGGATCGGAGTGCCACCAGTGCAGAGCTTGCTCAAGAATGGCAGCAGGCAGGTGTAAGCGCATCTGAACGCACAGTGAGGCGAAGACTTTTGGAAGATCGCCTGGTGTCAAGAAGGACAGCAAAGAAGCTACTTCTCTCCAAAAAAAAAAACATCAGGGACAGATTGATCTTCTGCAAAATTATGAGGCGAAAGGACTGCTGAGGACTGGGGCAAAGTCCTATTCTCTGATGAAGCCCCTTTCTGATTGTTTGGGGCATCTGGAAAAAGGCTTGTCTGTAGAAGAAAAGGTGAGCGCTACCATCAGTCCTGTGTCAGGATCAGTCAGGATTTGGCCCAGAAGTTGATTGAGATCATGCCCAGTCGAATTGCAGAGGTCCTGAAAAAGAAGGGCCAACACTGCAAATACTCACTCTTTGCATAAATGTCATACGTATGTAACACGACTGTACGTAGATAAAATTAAATTTATCTTTATTTCTGTAGTGCTTTTACAATGTAGATTGTGTCAAAGCACCATAACATAAACGTTCTAGTTAATTGAAATTGAAACCGGGTCAGTCCGGTTTTCAGAGTTAGAGTTCAATTTAGTTAAGTTCAGTGTGGTTTAATTTTCACTGCTGAAAGTCCAAACACTGAAGAGCAAATCCATCGATGCGTAGCTCCAAGGTCACCGACGGGTGTTCAGGCTGGCCCACGGGATCAATGCGGAGATTCATCTGTCACTGGGGTCTTTTAGGAATCAGTCTTATGCTCTCCACTCCTGATCGTCGCAGCATCTGCTCAGGATACGGCCTGGTCCAGGGTTATGGAGACCTCTAGAAGTCCTCTATGGTTGGCATCATCTCTTCACAGGATCTCATCATTCTGTGTACAAATAACATGACTTTACACGTTCCCTTTGAATGCAATGCATACGCTAATATCTATTTTTGAGTGTGGAGAACAAATGCGTCCCTAAGTGAAGTTTCACAAACTAATTTCGAGAGGAGCACGTGATATGATTGATCGCAGCTGGTCTCTCATTAGTAATCATTAGTAAGCCAATCAAATTAATACAAACTCCCTATAAGTAGCCTGTCAAAAAACTACTCTCTTATATTCATTTTCGAAGAAAGCCTACAGCAGGACTGCTCCAGCTCCTTCTTAAAAGCTTTTCTACTACCGAATATCAACCTTCTACAACGGCAACAGCTACTACAACAACCGCTACACCATCAACAAAAACAACAACAACAACAGCAACAGCAACATCAAAAAACCACCACATAACAACATGGACAGGAACGATAACTCCGCTCTCCCCGAAACACCTGCCCCAACACAACAAACCCAGCACGAAAGCCAACTCGAGACCGAGGCTCCAGTAAGAGGCCAAAAGCCCATCCGATCCACTTCAGCCAGGACCCTTCTCAGCATGCAATCTCCATCCCCTGCTACTTCAAATCGCCACCCACCTTCACCAGCATCATCATACGCCTCCGCCAGATCATCATCTCTCACTTCCATAAAAATGACAGTCATTGAACTCCGCCAGACTCTTCTAGACGCCGGAATCGCCATCCCAAGCCGCTGCAGCAAATCCGAACTATTAAAACTCTACCAAACCATCTCTTCAGCGACTCCACCCCCCCAGGACCGCAGAACCACACGCTTTCGCCACGCCCCCTATCATCAACCTACTACCACCCCGCAAGCACCCAGCCACTCCGGACCATTTAAAAAAGCGACAAAGAGAAGTAATAATAAAAAACAACATCAAGGACTCGAAAATGCTGCAACCTCATCATCATGTCAAAACATGGACAATCCCCCGGACAATCATGCAACCCTTGAACCTTCCAACCCCCTCCTCTGGCCACCAGCTCCTAATTCAAGCTCTAATTCCAGTCCTCCTCTTCCAGCTATCCCTACCACTCTCAACCCGCTTCAATTTTCTAGTTTTTCCCCATAGGAGGCGCGAGCTGAACAACTGTATGGCCATCATTTCAGAGCTCGCGCTCTCCTGTGGGGGAACATATTTCTATACATACCACAAATTATTTTCAGCCAAATGCGCTATCCGAGTTACTCAATGGAATCAGTGTCCCTATTGGGGGGCTATGGATACTGATCTCCATAACAGAGTTTTCTTAGGTTGCCGTAATCTTTCCTGCGCGGTTTGCCGTTCAAGTTTGCACACTACCACCTCTTGTCCTTTCATAATCTCTTCCTCCGACAAAAATCTAAACAACCCGCGATCTACCAGCTACGAACCCCACTCCTCTACTTCTGCTATCCCCGCTCTTCTTCCTCCCACTTCTATGAATTCTTCCTTTCTTCCATGTACCAACTTTAACATAGGGAGATGTTTCCGCCACCCTTGCAAGTATCTACACACCTGTAACTACTGCGGCGGCGCACATGCACGCATCGTCTGCCAAGTTCTAAAATCTAATAAAAGACAAAGAAATTACTTGTCGACTCCGGTCACCATACTGAATTATGTTTGCACCCTGATCCTAACTTTTCTGAATTTCTCATTTCAGGTCTATCTAACGGATTTCACCCTGGTGTCTCGACCCTCCCTTCCTACAACCTCGCCTGCCCTAACCTACAATCCGCCAACGCTGAACCAGAAGTCGTAGAGCAATTAATTAAAAAAGAAATTGACAACAAATTCATGATCGGTCCCTTTCTCGCTCCCCCGTTTAGCACTTATCGTATCAGTCTATAGGAGTGGCTACTAGAAAGTTTTCTGGGAAAAAACGACTAATAATCGATCTTTCAGCTCCCCACAATTTTACTTTTGCCAGCATTAACAGCATCATTCCGCCCGACGAATACGCTCTAAATTATCACGACATAGACCAAGCAATCTCTCTAATTAAAATAGTCAGCCGCAACGATTGGCTCGCTAAAGTAGACATCACCTCTGCCTTTAAAGTCATGCCATTACACCCCGAATTCTGGCATCAATTGGAGATCACAATTCTATTTTTCAGTTCGTTTAACTTTCGGGTACAGAAGCAGTCCTAAAATATTTGACTTACTTTCAGAAGCTATATGCTGGATCCTCGCCAATAATTACGGCGTTTCGCATGTAGTTCATCTACTTGACGATTTCCTTATCATCTCTTCCCCCAATTCTCCACCAGCCAAACATTTAGCGACAACTCAAAAAGTTTTCGCCAATCTTGGCATTCCCCTCGCGGAGGAAAAAACCTCTGGCCCAAGCACTTCCATAGAATTCTTAGGCATTAATCTAGACTCCAAAAAAAATTCCAAGCTTCCCTACCTAAGGAGAAAATAGATCGAATAATTTCTCTATCTTCCATATTTTTAGAGAAACACGAATGCTCTAAGCGTGAATTACTGTCCATTTTGGGACACCTAAATTTCGCCATGCGCATCATTCCACAGGGACGCCCTTTTGTCACTCACCTCCTCCAACTCGCAGCATTGATCCACGATTTGGAAGAAAAGTTATCTTTACCCGATCCCTGTCGTAACGAACTCTGCCTTTGGATTTCCTTCCCTAAGGGCTGGAACGGCTGTTCATTCTTTTATAGCGATTTAATCTCATCCCTACTAGATATCCATCTCTACACAGATGCCGCTCCCTCCATAGGCTTCGGGGGTTACTATCAAGGCCGTTGGTTCGCTTCCTCCTGGCCTCCCCAAATGCTTGAAATTCCATCCCATCAACATTCGTCGGCTCTTTTCGAAATACACCCAAAAGTAGCCGCCACTATATTGTGGGGAGACGAATGGTCCGCCTCCAGCATTCTAGTTCATTGCGACAACGAAGCCGTTGTTCAATGCATTAATAAAGGACGCTCTAATTCTCCTGCCCTAATGCCACTCCTCCGTCGCCTTATTTGGACTTCAGCCAAAAAACAATTCAACATAACTGCTATTCATGTTCCTGGTTTTCATAACCAAATCGCTGATTCTCTCTCTCGTTTTCCATTCCAGAGATTCAGACGGCTGGCACCAGAAGCAGAGCCACATCCGACTCCCATCCCTCCTTATTCAGAGATGATATTCCCATAAATCACCCCATGCACAACTTGCATCAAACATCCTTAGCTCTCATTTTACAAGCAGTAGCCCCCAGAACTTTACAATCGTACCTCACTGCATGGAAAGCATTTAAACAGTTCCATTCCCTGTACAACACTACAATTCCCAATTTTTCCCTACTTACAATCACTTCATTCATCACATATCTCCATTCACACAAACACATCCAAGCCAGCTCCATTAAAAGCTACCTAAGTGGAATTCAATTTTCACAAGCTCATGCATGGCTCCACATCTGATTCCATAGCCAATACCCAAACCAGTCTTCTCATTAAAGGCATTCAAAAAACCCACCCCCCTCGTTCCAGACTCCAGGCTGCCCATTACACACAATATCCTTTCCAAATGCATTTCTACACTTAGAAAAGGCTACCGATCCATACACACAGACTGCACCCTTGATGCTATGTTTACACTCGCCTTTTTCGGGTTTCTCAGATGCTCCGAATTCACTGTAACATCTAAATTTGATTCTATTATCCACCCCACCATCTCAGATCTAACAGATCAATCTTGCAAGGGACACTTCATATATATTTTCAACATTTCCTCCCCTACAAGCCCATTTCAAACACTTCTAGCATACATACACTATAGGAAAACACTACGTTTCAATCCCCTCTCCCCTCTCTTCATAGACGACACAAACCACCCAGTAACTCGTTTCTGGTTCCAAAAACACCTGAAAACAATCTTTCACCTTTCAGGATTCCCACCAGAATTATACTCCAGTCATTCATTCAGAATCTGAGCCGCCACCACAGCAGCACACAAAGGGCTATCACAACAATACATACAAACACTGGGAAGGTGGTCTTCAGACGCCTTCAAATCCTACATTCGCCTTAGTCACAACCATCTCAAAGAAGCCTAGAAAACTCTCACCAGCCGACACCCCATTCCCAGTACAGAAGTTACAGCAAATCTCCAAAGGCGAAGGCATAATCCAGCCACATCATCCTCCAAAGGGCTAGGGCACGACCCAGCTACATCAACCTCCCAAGGGCGAGGGCATGACCCAGCCACTTAAACCTTCTTCCTTCCAGCCTGAGTACCACTCAGCTTTCTTCCCTAATCACTCATCCAACTCCCGCAGGAGTTCTTCACGCCCAGCCCCCCCTTCACCCCAGCCCTCCCCGGCCCATTGCCGCTGGAGCCTTCACTGCCCCCTCCTGTATCCCTGACTCCAGTATCCCTGCCCCTCCCCAGCCCTAGCTTATTTATATTTACATTTATTTTATTTACGCACTCATTTCTATTTTTCTTTTATTTATTTTTATTTCTCTCTCTCTCTCTCTCTCTCTCTCTCTCTCTCTATATATATATATATATATATATATATATATATATATATATATTTATATTTATATAAATGCACCCACGCACATAAATATATATTTATATATAGTGCCGTCACTCCCAAGCTCTAGCTCCTGCAGGAGCAGTCCCCGAGCATCCGACTCCCGCAGGAGTCATCGCCCAACCGCCACTCACCCTCCAGCTGGAGTCTTCAACCTCCCTTCCTCTACCCTGATTCCAGCTGGAGAAGGCACATACATGTATAGCTCTAACTCCCACAGGAGTGCCCACGAGCTTTACTCCCGCAGGAGTCCTTACATTGCCCCTCCCAGGCCCTAGATTACCCCATTTTATATATATATATATATATATTTATTTATATATTTATATATACATATATATTTATATATAGTGCTGCCACTCCCCAGCTCTATCTCCGTCTGGAGTGTTCCTCGAGCAATCGACTCCCCAAGAGTCAACGACCCCCCCCTTCCCAGCCCCCTTCACCCCCCATCCAGCAGGTGTCCTCATCACCCCTCCCCCTTTTCCCTGACTCCAGCAGGATCCCGCATACCCCAAGCCCTGACTCCCGCAGGAGTCTTCATCACCTGCCCCCCCCACGCCAACCCTGCTCGGGCTCCCGCGGGAGTCTGTGTCACCCTTTGCTCTCGCAGGAGCCCTCTTTTCCTTTTCCAACACTATATCCAGCAGCCGGTTATATCATTTCTAGCCTTCGGGGGAGCTTTCTTCGAATACACGGCTGCTGTCCCGAGTTATAAAGCACTTTGGGGAGCTCTCGAGAACTATCTGATCTCGTACCCCCTTATATGCTTATTTACCAGGCTCAATTATCTCCGAGCTCAGGGTTCTCTCCCGGGACAGCATGCCACACCTGCTATTATTAACAAGCAATATCTAAGTGTGAACTCTTGAAGTGAAGTTTCACAAACTAATTTCGAGAGGAGCATGATTGATCGCAGCCGGTCTCTCATCAGTAATCATTAGTAAGCCAATCAGATTAATACAAACTCCCTATAAGTAGCCTGTCAAAAAACTACTCTCTTATCTTCGTTTTCGAAGAAACCCCCCATCCACCCCATCTCCTCCTTTACCAGGGGGAGCTCTAGAGAACTATCTGATCTCGTATCCCCTTATATGCTTATTTACCAGGGGGAGCTCTCGGGAACTATCTGATCTCGTACCCCCTTATATGCTTATTTACCAGGCGGGAGCCATGGGCTCAATTATCTTCGAGCTCAGGGTTCTCTCCCGGGACAGCATGCCAAACCTGCTATTATTATCAAGCAATATCTAAGTGTGAACTCTTGAGTTTACCATTATATCCCGCTATTATCCCGTTTAAGAATTTTCCCATATTTTTCCTGTATTTTAAATCTTTCAATGAAAGGTGGCAGTAACATCAACATTGAGCTGATCTCAAATGTGATGTAGGCTATAGTAGCATTATTGTCTCTGCTTATTCCACATACATCAACCTTGCAATGCTTTCCTCCTGCATTTTCTCTATGTGTAGCAAGCAGACAGCTTTGGGAGGTTTTATATTTGGCTTGGGTTTTTTAGCTGGACAGCTATCTGGAGTTCTGAACCTATAGTAAAAGTGGGTTCCACAGATTTCTGGCATATGTATGCATGTCCATGTTCTTCCATGTAGGAGCAATTGAGAGCAGATGAAGTGCAAAAAAAACGTTCAAAGAAGTTATGTTTCCAGAGAAAATATTTTGTAAAAAGTATTTTGATTAATGTTAGGGTTGATTTAGTAATATTGTAGATCACCAAAATCATCAAAAATGTAGTTTTTCCAGCAGATGGGGGATATCCCATATTTTACCTCCCAATTTTGACAGGTATCATGTTGCCGTGCAACTTTGAGAAATGATGCAGTCAAAGGGCAACCAAGTCAAACACATCCGATCTGCGTACAAATAACACAACTTTACACTTTCCCTTTGAGTGCAACGCTTACATCAATACTGTATCCTATCCCGCTATCATCTGGTTTAAGTATTTTCACATATTTTCCTGTGTTTTTAATCTTTCAATGAAAGGTGGCAGTAACATCAACATAGAGCTGATCTCAAATGTGATATAGGCTAATTGCAAGAGCTGTTCAAGAGAATTATGCTTTCTTTTTAAACGTGTTTTATTTTAAACCTTTTTTATTATAAATTGTGTCTTTAATGAGCATAAACAGTTATGAAAGTAATTGAATTCTTTCATTGTAGATCTGTGCATTCTTAAAGTAAATCTCTGTTATTTAATGTTAAACAAAAAATCTAAATTAGATTCATGTGATGCTCTTAAATAACTATAATAACTTTAAATAAAATATATTTATATTTTAACCATATTATATTTAAGTTATACAGTGAAGAAAAAGTGAATGAAATTTGATAACTTCATTTAATTTCTGTATATAAGGCTACCAATTTGAATAGGCTAAACTTTTTATTTTATATACAACTTTTTTTCGAACTATGTACAGGCATATCTCGTATGTTTACATTTTTAAAATGGAAGGTAGCAGGCTCCGACCCCTGGCAATCCTTGTACAGTAGTCGCCACTCCATTTAATTGTGGATGGATGAGTTTCTCCACCATTAGTTTTTCCACCAGTACTGCAGCTACGCTGGTGACCCCACTTGTCATCCTACCAGCAGCAAGGGCGTCGTGGATCCTGTGTTCTTCCTCCTCCTGGGTTTTGGCACCACTTTAATAATATAATAACCACTGTTTGATGGCTCCCTGGTCATCGGGAAGGAGTTGGAGAACTGACAAACTTTCAATGATTTTATTACAACCCCAAATCAGAAAAAGTTGAGACGGTATGGAAAACGCAAATAAAAAAAAAGTGATTTCTAAATTTACTTTGACTTGTATTACATTGCAGACAGTGCAACAGCACATTATTTAATGTGTTCCTCATTATTATTATTATTATTGGAGTGGCGCAGTGGGTAGCACGATCGCCTCACAGCAAGAAGGTCCCTGGTTTGAGCCTCGGCTGGGTCAGTTGGCATTTCTGTGTGGAGTTTGCATGTTCTCCCTGTGTTGGCGTGGGTTTCCTCCGGGCGCTCCAGTTTCCCCCACAAGTCCAAAGACATGAGGTATAGGTGAATTGGGTAAGGTAAATTGTCCCTAGTGTATGGGTGTGAATGAGTGTGCGTGGATGTTTCCCAGTGATGGGTTGCGGCTGGAAGGGCATCCGCTGCGTAAAACATATGCTGGATAAGTTGGCGGTTCATTCCGCTGTGGCGTCCCCAGATTAATAAAGGGACTAAGCCAAAAAGAAAATTAATGAATTATTATTATTATTATTATTATTAATAATAATAATAAACATGCATTCCAATTTTGGTTCTTGCAACACATTTAAAAAAAGTTGAAAGCATTTACCCCTTTGTAAAGTTGCCATTCCTTTTTACTACACTTAAAAGACATTTAGGGACTGAAGATGCCAAGTGAAAGGTGTTTCAGGTGTAATTTTGTCCCATTCTTCCTGCAAACAAGTCTTAAGGTGGGCAACAGTATGCGGTCTTCATTGTTCCAAATGAGCCACACAGTATCTGTTAGAGAGAGGTCGAAACTGCAGACAGGCTAGTCAAGTACCTGTATCCTCTTCTTCCACACCCAGGACTTTGTAATGTGTGCAGAACATGGTTTTGCATTGTCTTATTAAAATATGCATGTATGTCCCTGGAAAAAAGGCAGCATATTGTGCTCCAAAATCTCTATGTACTTTTCAGCGTTAATGGTGCATTTTTGGAAAAATAAGTTTTATTTCTGGAAAAAATTAAAAAGCATTGCAGTGTTTGAGTGTTCTGTGTTAGTCTGGGGTAATTAGTCTACCAAAATATTTCTATTCTATACAAAGTATAAAGCTGATTGGTCAGTTCTTGTCACGTGACTTGTATCTTTATAAATGCTCTTTGTGTGTCTGGAAAGCTGATAATATGCATTCCATAACAATCTGTCTCCAGCTGGGAAGTATGACTCGAGAAGCTGAGCACAGATGCAGAGGATCACATAAATGAACGAGCTTACCCATTATTGACAGGGCATCAAGAAGCTGTCACAAGAAAACAGTTCCAGGTAGGATTTTCTTCATTTTGTAATGTGAGAGCTTACATTTTATTGCTGATGAGTGTATATACAGTGGGGATTGAAGGTTTGGGCACCCCAGGAAAAAAAACGTAAAAATGTGCATAAAGAAGCCAAGGAAAGTTGGAGAAATCTCCAAAAGGCATCAAATTACAGATTAGACATTCTTATAATATTTTTAAAAAAAGTTAGAGTTTATTTCCATCATTTACACTTTCAAAATAACAGAAAACAAAAAAATGGCATCTGCAAAAGTTTAGGCACCCTGCAAAGTTCTTGTACTGCAGATCATCTTGTACTGCCCCCTTTGGAAAGTATTGTACAGGCTTTTTGTAGCCAGCCAAGAGTCTTTCAATTCTTGTTTGAGGTATATTTGCCCATTCTTCCTTACAAAAGTCTTCCAGTTCTTTGAGATTTCTGAGATGTCTGTCACGCACTGCTCTTTTAACGTCTATCCATACATTTTCAATTATGTTGAGGTCAGGAGATTGTGAAGGCCATGGCAAAACCTTCAGTTTACGCCTCTTCATGTAATCCACCGTGGATTTTGAGGTGTGTTTAGGATCATTATCCATTTGTAGAAGCCATCCTCTCTTTAACTTCAGCTTTTTCACAGATGGCATCAAGTTACCATGCTAAATTTGCTGAAATTTTATTGAATCCATTTTTCCTTCTACTCGTAAAATGTTCCCTGTGCCACTGGCTGCAATACAACCCCAAAGCATAATTGATCCACCCCATGCTTAACAGTTGGACAGAGTTTTTCCATTAAATTCTGTGCCCTTTCTTCTCCAAATGTACCTTTGCTCATTCTGGCCAAAAAGTTCTATTTTAACCTCATCGGTCCACAGAACTTGTTTCCAAAATGCATCAGGCTTGTCTATATGTTCATTTGCAAATTTTAAACGCGGATCTATGTGGTGAGGACATAGAAGAGGTTTTCTTCTGATGACTTCTCAATGAAGACCATATTTGTACAAGTATCTCTTTATAGTGGAATAGTGTACCACAGCCAGTGTCTGCCAGATCTTTCTGGAGGGATCGTGCAGTCAAAAGTGAGTTTTGACTTGCTTTTCTCACAATCCTGCAAACTGTTCTGTCTGATTTTTTTTTTGGTCTTCCAGATCTTGCTTTAACTTCCACTGTTCCTGATGACTGCTATTTATTAATTACATTCTGAACAGAGGATATTGGCATCTGAAAATGCTTTGCTATCTTCTTATAGCCTTCTCCTGCTTTGTCAACTATATTCAGTTTCAGTTTTCTACACAACTGCTTAGAAGAACCCATGGTGCTGATTGTTGGGGCAAGGTCATTTGAGTCTGGGCATTTAAAACCTTTGAGATTGACATCACCTGGTCTTTCCAGACGATGATTGAGAACAATTCATGACACTGTCAGGTCTCAGCTTTCCAAAGGGGGCAGTGCATGCTATAAACTCTGCAGGTTTCCCAAACCTTTGCAGATGCCATGTTTTTTGTTTTCTGTTATTTTGAAAGTGTAAATGATGGAAATAAAATCTAACTTTTTTTGACATATTATAAGAATGTCTAATCTGTAATTTGATGACTTTTGGAGATTTTTACATCTTTCCTTGACTTTTTTATGCACACTAATATAAATCTTTGCCTGGGGTGCCCAAACTTTCGATCCCCACTGTATGGTACAATAGAGATCAATGAGAATCAGGCACCCTTGTCTTTATTACCCAGAATTCATTGCACTGTTATGACACATTCCCATTTTCTATAACATGTAAAACGGGAACATAAAAGGAACATTCAAAAAGAAACTCATATAAACACCTTAGTTGTCCATTTCTGCTGCAGGAGCTCCCTGTCTTTCTGTAAACAGGCATATTCCACCACCTCCCAATAAGTCCATATCCTTAACTCACCCAGCTGCTCCCAATTGAGTGGCTCGTCTAAACCGGGCAGAAAAAGATGGATGAGGATGTTTTCTGCAAACCCAACCCCCTGGATCACTTGAGCATTCACCCCAAAGGGATGATTGTTCTGATGGCATTATAGCAGTCTTCTGGCCATAGGTTGGTCTTCACTAGGGAAGAGAGCTGGACGGAGAAACAGAACCATAGCTGACGAGTCCTCTGATGGCAGGTGCGTTCTGTCAGGGTTTCAAGGGGAAAGGAAGCAAGGACTCAAATGCATCAGAATGGGTTTTTAATTAATATCAAAATTTAAAAAAAAGGAACAAAAACTACGCCAAGGGGGAAAACATTAACAAACAAACAAACAAACAAACAAACTTGACTGGGCATAGCAGGCAGGGATCAGGGTTGAACAGGATTATCAAGCCAGGATTATCAGGAAAAATGACGATGAACTGGCACAGGAAAGCAGACATAAGGAAGCTCTAAAGGAAAAAAATCTGTAAAAAAACAGGTAAACAGGATTAACTAATAATGGGATAACAAATGGGAGGGACTAGGCACAAAACAAAACAACAGTTACAAACCTTTGCTACAAACAATGGCAATGTAAGACATGAGCACAGGATAAATGAAACACTTACCGTGCACTCACAAATGTGCCATGAATCTTCCGATCCCAGTGCTAACCGAAACGGAAACCAACATGACTGAAGCATGAAGAACAACATGTTGCGAACATACAACAAACACACCAGGACAAGGGAGTGCGTGCAATCAATACAAAGACAAGAACGCGCGCCTCATCCAAGGCCCTCATACTCTAATTTCTTTCAATAATATATACAAAAACATGTACAAAAGCCTTACAAAGATACTTTGCACAATGCAAATAAAACAGATTTTAATATGAATTTCAGCAAATAAACACCTTTCCACGTGTTTATGCTTTCATTAAAAATGTCATGTGAATGTTTACTTTCACCATCTCAATAAAGGAAATTCCTGAGATAAGTTATATCTCTGATCTGTAAATAATATTAAATATAAAATGCTGCGCTTCCCTCCTCCCTTATTCAGCCACAATGACATCTGGCACATGTTGCGCTCGAGTCTGCATTCGATTAATTATCAATATCACAAACACATGTGGGTTGTTCCTCTGTTCTTGTAGTCTAGAGTATTGGAATTGAATTTTGGTGGCTGATGATGACATTACACGAAAACACAAGGATGCTAGGTCACTTAAGAATGCATATTTAGAAATAGCCAATATCATTCAATAATTTTCCTTTGGCTTAGTCCATTTATTCATCACGGGTTGCCACAGCGGAATGAACTGCCAACTTATTTAGCAAATGTTTTACACAGTGGATGCCCTTCTAGCTGCAACCCAGTACTGGGAAACACCCATACACTATTACATTCACACACATACACTACGGCCAATTTAGTTTATTCAATTAACCTATATAGTATGTCTTTGGACTGTGGGGGAAACCGGAGCACCTAGAGGAAATCTATGCGAACACAGGGAGAACATGCAAACTCCACACAGAAATGCCAACTGACCTAGCCAGGACTCGAACCAGTGACTTTCTTGCTGTGAGGCGACGTGCTAACCACTGAGCCACCGTGCCACCAGTGACACCTAGTGGCCCCATGACATCAGAACATTTTCCCCTTTAAAGATTACTTTTTACATTTTTTTACACAAATTCACTTTTAACATAAAACAAGGAATGCATATTGTGACCTCCAGCAACAAACTTCAGCATAACTAGACAGCACATACAATCACAGAACAGCAAACAATGTAGAGCCACTAATCAATAATCATCATTTATCAAAATGTAACATCAGAAAGTTAACTTTTACAACACTGCTGGAGCCCTACTAAAGCCCTACTAAACTGTGCCAGACTGGGTGGTTGTCTGGTTCTGGGGTAACAACCAATTGTAAAACACCTGTAGATTCATTTTTTTAATTGCTTTGATCAGGAGATGTGATAGGTGAACAGCATTCCACACTTTCCTCTCATCCAGCATATACTGTATGTGTCAGGGTCTTTTTGTCCCAACACAGTACACGGCAGACTAAATTTCACCCAGTTTGATTTCATGAGTCGGTATCCTCGCACACATTCTGTCACCTGGTCATAAAGCAGATGGTTTTGCAGCATGTTTGATTGAGACTACATATACTAGCACACTAGCATCAGTACACAGGGCCTGGTGGGTAGAATATGTACAGGTATGTGCCAAAAAATTAGAATATTGTGGGAAAGTCCATTTATTTCACTAATTTGTTTCAAAAAGTGAAACTTGTGTGTTATATTAGTTCACTACACACAAAATGAAATATTTTAAGCCTTCATTTGTTTCAATTTGAATGATTATGGATTAAAGATAAAAAAAAACAATTTTTTTATTTCACAAAATTTGAATATTATGACAAAGTTTAACATTGTAAGCTCCCTGTGTCTCAATCTACTCCGCTAATTAATGCAAAGCCTTGAAATTGTCTCAGTCTGCGTTAGTAGGCTTCAGAATCATGGGGAAGACTGCTGACTTGATGGCTGTGAATAAGACTATCATTGGAACCCTCCATAAGGAGGAAAAGTCTCAAATAGCAATTGCAAATGAACCTGGATGCTCACAGAGTGCAGTGTCTAAGTATATTAACAGAGTGTTAAGAGTAATGGAAAAATGTAGCTGGAAAAGATGCACAAGTTTGACCGCAGCCTTGAGAGGATTGTCAAAAAAGGCTGAGGCTGGTGTCAGAGCATCAAGAACCATCACATACAGACGCATACACATGTCATGGGCTACAGCTATAGAATTCTATGTGTCAAGTCACTCCTAAACCAAAAACAGATGTAAGAAGCGTCTGTGCTAGGCTAAAAGAAAAGTATGTTGCACAGTGGTCCCAAGTCCTCTTTTCAGATGAAAGCAAATTTTGTATTTCATTTGGAAATCAAGATCCCAGAATCTGGAAGAGTGGAGAGACACAAAAGTCAAGCTGTTAAAGTCCAGTGTGAAGTTTCCACAGTCAGTGATGGTTTGAAGAGCCATGTCATATGCTGGTGTGGGTCCATTGTCTTTTATCAAGTCCACAGTCAACGCAGCTCTATACCAGGACGTTTTAGAGCACTTCATGCTTCCTGCTGCTGACAAGTTTTTTGGACCTGCACACAGTGCAAAAGCTACCAGTACCTGGTTTAAGGACCATGGTATCCCTGTTCGTAATTGGCCAGGAAACTCATCTCACTTAAACCCCATTGAAAATCTATGGGCTATTGTCAAGAGGAAGATGAGGGAACAGAGATCCCGAAATGCAGACAAGCTGAAGGCTGGTATCAAAGCAACTTGTGCTACCATGACAACTCAACTGTATCAAATGCTGATCGTCTCCATGCCACACTGCCTTGATGCTGTAATTAGTGCAAAAGTAGGCCCAACAAAGTACTGAGGACATAGAGTACATTCACAAATTTTTCAGAAGACCAACACGTGTTTAAGTCCTTTTTGTCAGTGTTCGTCCGTGTCAGCCTTTGTTATTGTAATGTGATTCCTTTTGTCCTTCTCCTGCCACCGTCAGTGTTCATTAGTTCCACCTGTGTTCATCCCTTGTGTGTCATTAGTTTAATCATCCCCTATCCATTTATACCCTTTCGTCTGTGTCCATTGTTGTCCGGTATTTTGATTCGTTTGTTTCCTGTGGTCCGTGTGGTTGTGTCGTCCTGTTTACCCGTATCCAGTATTTGTTCCCGTAAGTGTATTCAATAAATCCATTTTTGTTAATGTATCCTGTGTTCAGTCTTGTCATGTCATCCTCTACCAGCCAAGCGTTACATAATACCGGACCCAAAGTAAGCGGCGTGTTTTCCCCCGATTTTCTTTTTATAGTCTTTTTGCCCCTCAGTGTTTTATTTTTCTCCCTTCATGTTTCCCTGGATCCCTTCCACCCTTCCGTTTCTCTTCACCGCCTGCTGGTGAGTGGCGAGTTGAAGGATTTCTACTCACCGCCTTCCTGGAGGAAGATCTCGCCAGTGCCACTCCCGACCCAGTGACCAGCCAAGCAACATCATCTACCTGCAGGGAGCGCTTGCCAGAGCCCACCGCAGACGGAGAGCCACCCCCAGCCGATGAGCTATCGCCCCCTAGAGCGACGGAGCGGAATCGCGCTGAGATGGAGGAGCTTAAAATCCCTTCTGACCAGGTGCGCGAGCCGGCAACACCGCCAAAAGGGGGAGTCCTGGCGGATACCCGCGAGACCAGCGAGAGTCCCGCCCACCCCCCTATGCAGATGGACAGTGGCTGGACACTGGGAGGCTACTCATTGTCTTCTGGAGCTACAATTTTAACCTTCCGCTGTTTTCAGGCAGCATTAACCTTCTGCTGTTTTCAGGCAGCAATCAACTGTTTCCGCACAGTTTTTTAATTTTCCTTCTGGAAAAAACCCCCAGCTCCAGGGTCATGAGTAGCTTCCCACGGTCCCCCAGAACCGCAGCCAGTCATCCAGCTCCAGCACTGCTGCAGTCAGCCAGCCCCCCGGCTCGCTCTCCAGCTCCGGAAATGGAGCTCGCTTGTGGGTGCTGCCTGTCTGCATCGCCCTCTGGAGGGTGTCGCCCAGCGTCAGCTCCTACAACCTCCGAGCTGCGGACTCCACCTCGGCCCTTCGACCCTAAGGCTCCACGTTGGCTCACTCCTCCCTCGTCTTCGTCGTGGGCCGTCCGCCCACCAGCTCCGCCAGGCTCCCTCGTCCCTCCGGCTCCACCTTGGTCAGTCGTCGCCCTTCCTTCGCCTCTGGACTCCACTCCTCCGGCTGCACCTCGTTGCACTGTCCTACCGGCTGCGTTGAGCTCCTCCTTCCCTCCAGCTGCGCCTTGGTCCTTTGTCGCTCTGGCTACGCCGCGGGCTTCCGGAACCTGCTCCAGTTCCCTTCCTGTTGCTCCCTCAGACTCCTCCCTTGTACCCTCCCCTTCTACCCTCCTTCATTTTGTTGTTTCCAGTTGAAGGCGCGGGGACGCGCCTTCAAAAGGGGGAGGGGGTACTGTCAGTGTTCGTCCATGTCAGCCTTTGTTATTGTCATGTGATTCCTTTTGTCCTTCTCCCGCCACCGTCAGTGTTCATTTGTTCCACCTGTGTTCATCCCTTGTGTGTCATTAGTTTAATCATCCCCTATCCATTTATACCCTTTCGTCTGTGTCTATTGTTGTCCGGTATTTTGATTCGTTTGTTTCCTGTGGTCCGTGTGGTTGTGTCGTCCTGTCTACCCGTATCCAGTATTTGTTCCCTTAAGTGTATTCAATAAATCCGTTTTTGTTAATGTATCCCGTGTTCAGTCTCGTCATGTCATCCTCTACCAGCCAAGCATTACACTTTTTTTATTGGTCACATGAAGTATTCTAATTTTGTGAAATACTGGATTTGAGTTTTTTTTTCATCCATAATCATTCAAATTGAAACAAATGAAGGCTTGAAATATTTAAATTTGTGTGTAGTGAACTAATATAACAAGTTTCACTTTTTAAAACAAATTAGTGAAATAAATGGACTTTCCCTCGATATTCAAATTTTTACGGCACATACCTGTAAGTGCATTCTAAGTTTTTATTTCCCAGCATGAGTTCACTGAAAGTAACACCTGTGGATGCATAGAGTGGAGTACTGTTTTTCCAGCGCTTTCCTTCCAAACTTGTTGTTTGTTCATGGTTAATGTGCTTCAAAGTGCCATTAGCTTATGGGAAGTACAGGGAAATTCACATGCACATGTGCTTGATATTGCTGCTTTTTTCCCTCCATTTTTCTCAGTGGGCTGGTCTCTGCTCAAAGCTTCTGTTTAAAAATGTTTGATGATTTAATAACAGTTTTCAGGATGTTTGCAGCGTTAAGCAGGCATAAAGTTGCAGGGCTCTGCCACTTCTGTTTTAGTTATTCTTGTTTTGATGGCAGGTGGGGTGGGAGTCCATGGCTGTCAAACTCGTTCCTGGAGGGCTGCAGCTCTGCACAGTTTAGTTCCAACCCTAATTAAACACACCTGATCAAACTAATTGAGTCCTTCAGGCTTGTTTGAAACCTACTGGTAATGCCGCTGTTAGGGGCAGGGCGGAATAGGGGCGGGATTAAACAAGATGATTAGACATTTAAAAAAGCTAGCGATAGGTCCATATGTTACATTTCTGTACAGAGAGGTCAAGTTTTGATCTTTGATTGGTCTCACGCTGTCACATGAGGTGATTTCAGAGGTCAGATTTCACCAAGTTTGAACTTTGCAAGGCAATGAACGACGAAACTTGTCGCACGAGCTTGGGTTTTCAGACTGCCGCATTCACATGCATATGAAGGAAAGTCTGTGGGGCAAAAAGTGCAGTGTGACCACGGCTTAAGTGTGTCAGAGCAGAGTTGGAACTAAACTGTGCAGGGCTCCAGCTCTCCAGGAACTGGGTTTGACAACCGTAATCTAGACACTGCTCATATTTTGTCTTGAATGTAGTATATAGTTTATGGTATATAGTTTGTACTTATGTGCTTGTGTCTAGTGTTCAGTTTCATGTATTATGTTGCTTTGTATGTTGCACGTGGCTCATATTTACATGTGCTGCATGCTTTAGTGTTTTGTTTCATGAGAACGCGTGGTTAATGAGTGTTCTCATTGGCCACTTGTTCCTGTCCTGTTGACGTGCACATGGATGTTGTTTTTGTCTCTGACTGAATTTGCTTTTGGTGGTATATTGGAAATGGTGTACACAATTGATGATCGTACACCTATTTATAAGCCTGTGATGATGAGTTTTATTTGTAGGTCTAGGCTTTTGTGTTTGTTTGTTATGGCAAAACTTAAATCACAGCTATTATTCACATTGTATATTAAAAACAGTGCATGTGCACCTATGCTTGGATTTATACTGTACTATATATTTTTCTCTTCTTACTGCATTGTCAATAAATATTATTTTGATGTTATTGTTTGAGTCATGGGGCGACACAGTGGCTCAGGGATTAGCACTGTCGCCGCACAGCAAGAAAGATCGCTGGTTCAAGGCCTGGCTGGGTTGGCATTTTTGTGTGGAGTTTGCATGTTCTCCCCGTGTTGGGGTGCGTTTCCTCCGGGTGCTCCAGTTTTCCCCACAGTCCAAAGACATGCGCTTGAGATGAATTAAATAAACTAAATTGCCCATAGTGTATGTGTGTGAATGTGAGTGTGTATGGATGTTTCCAGTTATGGATTGCAGCTGGAAGGGTATCCGCTGTGTAAAACATATGCTTGATAAGATTGCGGTTCATTCCACTGTGGTGACCTCTGATGAATAAAGGGACAAACCCAAAGGAAAATGAATGAATGTTTGAGTCATATAATTTTCTGTACTGTTTGGGTATCTCATCGCATCATGTGACACATTGTTTAAATGAACTCCAGTCACACCTGTATGATGTCACACTGACAGATCAGACCTGAGGACCAAACCTGATATCTGACTGATATTGTCTGCGCCAAACATGGGCCACATAACACCATACGTTATTTTAATAGGAGTGGACCAGATCTAAATGTATGCCGGTTTCCAGTGTATGTGTGTGTGCCGGTTTTGGGTTGAGGGTCTAGGCGTAAAGTGGACTAGAACACATGGCCCAAGGTGGGCTAGATATATTTTGCTATCTGGAAAAAGATGTGAATTGCACTGACGCCTGAATGTCTGGGAACATTGGCTGCTTTGAAAGAGTCAAGGGCCAGACACTGTTATTAGACTGACAGGTTAACCAACCAATCATGTTTTGTTTTGTAAATTTTGTGAAATTGTCCTCAGAATAGCAGCCCATCATAGAACTAATGATCATTCACAGACATCTTTAAAAGTTTACAACAATGACACATACATAAAGGAAATCAGCAGGAAATGTAGCTAGACTTTGTTCTGAGATTCATTCTATATTTTGGTGATGCGTTTCTACATAAAGATCACGCAGACTGAGATGACAGATGACTGAGCGAACGTTTTCTTTTTTCTATAAAAGCAAGGCTTTGAGTATCCACATATTTAAAAAAAAATGTACTGTTTCGAACAATGTTTTTGTCTTATCTTAGACCAAAATGACAGAATGATGATGATGATGATGATGAAGCCTTTATTTGTCACATCCACTTTTACATGTAGCGAAATTGGACCCCCTCCGACCATACACAAACATCACACATTTCAGGGGAAGACGGGTCAGACAAGAGCTTTTAGAAAGAGGAAATAAGATACATTTGGGAAGAGGGAGGGAAAAAAACAAAAAAAAACCTCCCATACTGTCCTTGAAGTAGGCCAGTGTGCGATCAGGGGAAAAAAGCCCCAGCAACAAGCACATAAACACATAGACATAGACATAACATCGCAACAGGGGATGGGAACAGGGGATGTGGATATAGTCTGATGAAGGCAGCAGCCATCTGGTCCTGCAGCCAGGGTGCGCTGGTCACAGACCCGCCTACCCACATCGGTGAGTGTAAGCACACAAAGGCATGGGATTTGGGGGTAATCAGTGATTGTCTATCTGTAGCTGTGTACGTCTGTGTGTGTAGCTTGTAGAGTCTCAACAGGTGTCCTTGGAACAGGGAGGAGTAATTCAGAGCATCTCGTTATTTTGTTCTCCGGGGGAAATTATTTGTCTCCACCCAAGGATGTCTGGCAGTAAAGTCACAGGGAAGCTGAAAGAGAAGAAAAGGTTTTCAAATTTGGTTCAATATCTGCCAATTTCGCAGATATCTAATGTTCGTCACTGGTCTCCAGGTCTGTCCAAATCTCGTTGAAAAGCCACTAGTTTCTCCCCGATGTTTTCCAATTTACGGTCTATAATCACCAGTCCTACACCACCCAACATACTCCAAGCTGGGATCGAACCGGTGATTCTTTGTATGGGAGTCGGTTGCTCTAACAGGGAGGCTAAAGACCATGCCCTCTAGCGTCTGTCGCTAGAGCACCTTTAGAGGTCAAAGGAGTGAGGTTTACCTGCACAACATTTCACTAGCTGGTCTCTGCCACAGATAGATATCTTCAATATCCTCCAGGGACAGAGTGGCCAGGCAGAAAAAAAAGAGAATTTAAGCATACATTACCTGCATGTTTGTCGACATTACGCTAATGCAATTAATGCTCATCGTCACAAAGTTATCCTCAAAATAACAGACAGGTGTGCAGGCAGTTAATCACGAATAACTCTAAACGTTATATTTATTAATGAGCACTGTCATCATTATCAACAATCACAGCTTTTTACCTACTAAGACTTGTTTCCTGGCAGGCTGGTCAGGATTGTTGTACACTCCCAGAAATCCTTTATATTTAAACCAATCAGAGGATGGCTGAGGATCTTCTGAAAGTGTTTCCAGAAAAAATGTGGGCCATATGCATCAGACATCAGACGTTTAGCCAAATGTCCGTGGGTGGTGTTTTGCGTGATGTCTGAGGCTGAGACAAAATAAGGAGTGATTTTACTGGTGAAAACGTTTTATTTATTATTTTTACTCTACTTTGGAGGCCAGAGGGTGCCAGCAACCAGCATTCTTTAAACTACCTTCTTTTGTGTCAAAAAGAAGAAAGAAACTCATAAAGGTTAAAACCACAAGAGGGAGAGTAAATGATTTTACTATTTTTCATTTTTGGGTGAACTATCCCTTTAAGACTACACAGCATAAGCACGATTTTATTTTGCACCAAACATCGCACATATGTGTACCAATAATATCCATTGCCATTTTACATTGTAGGCTATACTATATTTCAAAATATTTTTTCCTCATGTTTCCTCCTAGTTTATAAAGCATGTTTTGAGAAAATCTGTGTTAAAAATCAGATTTTTTTGTCATTTATTTTCGCTAAGAAGTAAATATGTGGTAAACTTTTTTTTTTGCCATAATCTCTGACATCAGCCTCCACAGCGGCGCGCATCAGGGAGCGCGCTCGAGTCGATTGTCAGAGCCCAGTCGTTTCTTCAGTGATCCAATTCTTCACTCGGCTCTTTCTCAGTGGATTAATAAACGGTAAGAAACTTGCTCTTACACTTATACTTGTGCATAGCAGAACATGTTACATGTTCGCTCTTTTGACGGAAACATTTTTAAGCTATTTTGTTGGTTTGTTTCCGTTCATTTTATTTGTGTAAACGGGGTTACATCGATTATTATAGCAAGAGGATAACTTTGCCTGTTTTATTCTAATTTTTGCTTTTAGATAGCATTTCCCCGTTGTATTATTTTCAAATGGCAAAATGACGATTGGCGTTTAGAAGGATGGAATAAATAACGTTTTTCTTTCTAAAACTTCACCATTAAATCAGCATTTTTTACGCTTGCCATATGCAGGATACTCCCTTTACACACTCGCCATCTCTTCTTGTACTTCAACCGTCTTTAAATGTTGTAAGTTTTATTTAATTTAAGTATAATTAAAATGTCCAAATGTATTTTCACAGTCTAAAAAAGAAAAATATATTTATTTTGTGTCAGTTCCGAGTTTGAAAGCATGCAATTACATACAGACTTCATTGAGACTCTTTCTCTTTCTCAATACATCAGTTCTACTACACCACTGGTACATTATATCATTAGTGAGTCTGATTTATCAATAAAAAACTAACTGTAATAACAATCTGCCCAACAATATGGTAAAATTATAATAGAATTATATACAATACAATGCATTTTACTGTAAATAAGTGAAAGACATTTTTAGTTAGTGCATTGAAAAAAAAGATATAACTATGATAAATTGTATTGTAATTGCATTTAATGTCATATATAGCAACAAAATCATTCTCTTGGATCTGTTGTTTGGTACTGTTTTTCAACTCAAACTGATTCAAAATTAAAGTAGACCTAAAAGGGAAAGTTGGTAATTGTGTGTTCTACTTACAAAGCCAAACTTCTGAAAAATGAATGCAATGTTTTTTAAGGATGAGACAAATATTGATCTTGCCATGCAGTGGTATCAAGACATTAACTGTGCTATGTTGAATGAATGTCAAAGTCATCAATAGGCATGATTGAATGACCTTCTGTTTACTCTAGCCAAAGGGTGATTGTTACAAGAGAACAGATGTTCCAAATGTAGACTATCCCTAAAACACTTCCAATCACTACAGCTATTAAGACCCCAAAGTAGGTCAATAAAGACTTTTGTGTGATTTGTTTAGCCTCGATCTCCTGCTGGCTTACTGGGGATCATTCTTTGTTGGACACTGGAGACAGCTGGCCTGTTGCTTAAACAAGTGGGACACTATCCTTCTCTCTCTCACTTATCTTCAACAGAAATTGCATTTACTCAGCAGACACTTTTCCGTGTAGTCTAGTTTTGTGGTTTTATATGGCATATTCTATTTCTTTTGTTATCTTTATGCCTTACAATATGCCTAAAAAGACAACAGTCCTGCTGGAGTGTGTGTGTGTGTGTGTGTGTGTGTGTGTGTGTGTGTGTGTGTGTG
>CAIGQW010055132.1:745090-765423 GCA_903798125.1 Danio choprae | reverse complement strand
GGGAGAACATGCAAACTCCACACAGAAATGCCATCTGACCCAGCCGGGGCTCGAACCAGCGACCTTCTTGCTGTGAGGCGATTGTGCTACCCACTGCGCCACCGTGCTGCCTATATATATATATTTATATAAATACATACATATATATATACATATATTTATATATTTATATTTATATATTAGAGTAAGCAGTGCGATATGGCTGTTTATCGGCACTGGTGGTAGGCGTGCGTTGTCTTAGTGTCCCACCAGTGACGATATACAGCCATATCACACTGCTACGAGGGTGATGTTGCATTTACACCATAGTTCCACGGCATAATCTTGTATATAAAAAAGGAAATCAAACACAGAGAGTCTAAAAACCCTTTTGTATGAAGAACTACTTTCCTCTGCTATTCATTCACAAATGCAGCTGACGTCAGAAACTGTTGCTACTTCGCCAACGTCACTTTAGAGCTAGTATTTGAATGATTCTCTACTGAATATCTAAAGTGAGGACAAAACAGGTGATTTTGCTGACATTTTAAGATTATAAGGCTGAACGACATGAAATGGCATCAGTCTACAGAGATTTCCCTGTATTTCTCTGTTGCAATCGGGAGATCATGATAATTAATCCCGAAAAAGCCAAAGCAACGCAAACACTACCAGATTACTGTTGTGTTTGCGATAAGGAAAAACACTAAACACATGCGGGCATTTCTTCTTTCTTTCTTTTTACTGAAATAGTCTGCAGTAATGAAAACAGGAGACTCATTAGAAACAAACACATGGCCAACCAAAAGTAATTTCTGATATGTGAGTCCCATCTCACACTCAATAGACTACAGTTATATGGTATAAATACAACACTACAACATACAAAAGAGAGAGATTGACTTAGAATATCACTTACCTGTTTAATAATAATTTGATTAGCTGCAGTTTTTTCCTCTAAAGGCTTATTATGCATCTTGTGGATGGACAACATCAACCGTCTTTGCTCTGCTCAATGACAGGTTAATGGCCACAACAACTACATTCTCACCTAAAACAGCCTCAAAAGTACATTATGTTGTCCAACAGCTGCAATATTTGTCAAACTGTAGTCGGTTTATTGATCTGCTGTCCCTCTGTGAGGGTGGAGTAATACAGAAGAGTGAAGAGGCTGTTCGAGTTCTGATATTGCAGAATATATATATATATATATATATATATATATATATATATATATATATATATATATATATATATATATATATATAATTGCATTATTGGTATATTATAATATACCTTTAACGTAATATTATCTTTAATGTTTTATGTTGTGGATGAGAAACTAATGAACTATTAACAACCACACTTGTCATACTAATAAGAGAGTGCTCATTCTGAATAGAGACCAGCAATTGTGTGAAGACTAAAGCTCAGCAGTCGCTCCAAACAGTCTCTGCTTGTGAAAAGCCCACTGTGCGTACAGCTGACTGATACAGCCCAAAGCAGTCAGTGGGTATTATCAAATGAAGCACCCTCAATCTTGATACAAATTTCCTCTGGCAGGAGTTTGTTACCCAGCCACATATGCAATTTCCTTCATTTAGCCTTTGTGGATGAGTTCTTAAATATCCCACAATAGTCTCCTGACTAGCAACCATACACAATCATCCCTGCATAGTGTGAGGTGGATTTGTCGCTGATAAGGCTGGTCCAACTATCGACCCGCTCAAACTCAATACCCCATCCCCATTGATTTATCATACACTTCTGGCTTCACAGAGTAGAATGGTTGCCTGAGTGGGTTGTCAGTTTGATGAACTACCCTTTCCCACATTGAAGAAAATCTCAGAGACCCAAACACACTAATGCTGACATCAACACAATGTAAACACACTCGTAAGACAATAAAAGCATGGGCAATCACTCTGTACCAATGCTAATTGATACTAATCCTAATGGTAGCCCTAACACAATAATGAAACTGGTATTCACACGCAAATAACTGCACAAAATGAACATTACTACAATCTACAAACTATCTGCTTAAGACCAATTTATACTTCTGCATAAAGTGCATATAGTAGGTTCGGCATATAGCCGTGCACAGTCGCATACCATTAGATGTATCCTGATACGGACCTCATGAAAAATATAACTAACATAATGATGCAGGGTGCAAGATATGTGATTGGTTAGCTTAGTAGCGGATTTGAGTGAGGCTGGTGTTGCGATAGTTGAACAATGTCCTGCGGAGGAGCTCCGGATCTATACACTACCTGACAAAAGTCTTGTCGTCTATAAAAATTTTTTTAGGAAAATTTTTTTTTTTTTTTTGCTTTGATGGATAGCGTCATAAGATGGCGCCGCGGATGGCTGCCTCGGCGTGGAGCGCTTCAGTTTTTGTAGTAATTTTGTTAATTTGTCCTGTTTTATGTTTGTCTTACGCGATCAGTTACACCAGGGACGAACTGCTAAACATTCGGCAGTGCACATCATTTAATCACCAACCGGTTTTTGATTTTTCTGGCGTTTTGCGGAACATTGTTGTCGGCGGAGTAGCGGCACTGTGGAAACGCTACAAGACGCGCAGGCGTGGGAAGCGAGCCGGCGCGCTCGTCAGGCTCAGACAACGCGGCTTTAGAACGCCGCTGCCTAGCATCCATCTGGCGAATTCCTAACAAAATGGACGAACTACTTCTGCTCGCACACAATAACAAGGACTTTACCAACTCTGCTGCTTTGTGTTTCACGGAAACCTGGCTGAACGAAGCCATTCCGGACAGCGCGCTTCACATACCGGACTTTCAGCTGTTCAGAGCGGATCGCGATACGGCATCAACGGGCAAAACACGCGGCGGTGGAATATGCTTTTACATCAACAGAAGGTGGTGTACAGATGTAACTGTGTTAAAGAAGATGTGCTGTCCTGATGTGGAAGTGCTTTTCATTAACTGTAAGCCATTCTACTCGCCGC
The DNA here is from genome assembly GCA_903798125.1 of Danio choprae. Lineage (NCBI taxonomy): Eukaryota > Metazoa > Chordata > Actinopteri > Cypriniformes > Danionidae > Danio > Danio choprae. The sequence continues at coordinate 762,470 of CAIGQW010055132.1, read as the reverse complement.
GAGAGTTTTCTTCGTGCATTCTCATCTGTGTTTATATTCCACCACAAGCACACGTGAATACTGCACTGCAACAGCTGGCTGATCTGATCGCAGACACAGAACAACAACACCCGGACTCTGTTTTTATCATTCTCGGTGACTTTAATCAGGCTAAACTCACACATGAGCTGCCTAAATTCAAACAGCACATTACATGCCCTACCAGAGACAATAATATTTTGGACCATTGTTACACAACAATAAAGGATGCATATCGCTCCGTCGCCAGAGCAGCTCTAGGACTCTCCGACCACTGCCTGGTTTATCTTCTACCAACTTACAGGCAAAAACTTAAAACTGCTAAGCCAGTATTAAGGACTGTTAAGAGATGGACCAACGACACAGAACAGGACTTACAAGCTTGTTTTGAATGCACTGACTGGAGTGTTTTTGAAGCTGCTGCCACCGACCTGGACGAGCTCACAGAGACTGTAACATCATACATCAGTTTCTGTGAGGAGTTATGCATCCCTACCAGGACTTATTTATCATTTAACAATGATAAACCATGGTTCACATCAAAACTTAGACAGCTTCGTCAGGCCAAAGAGGATGCCTACAGGAGTGGGGACAGGGTCCTGTACAATCAGGCCAGGAACACACTGACAAAGGAGATTGGTGTGGCTAAGAAGAGCTATGCCAAAAAGCTGGAAAACCAGTTTTCTGCCAACGACCCTGCAACAGTGTGGAAAGGCCTGAAGGACATCACTAACTACAAGACACCATCCCCCAGCATTGACGGCAATAAAGATCTTGCAAACGAGCTGAATATGTTCTATTGTAGATTTGAGACAGCCGTCCAGACACCTCACACCCGCCATGACCATCTCTCTACACGGCCATTAACACCTCCAGCCATCCCCCTCTCCCCCCCCTGCACTTCAGATCAGTGAGGATAATGTGCGTCAGATCTTCAGGAAACAGAAGAGAAGGAAAGCACCAGGCCCAGACGGTGTTTCACCAGCCTGTCTGAGAACCTGCGCTGACCAGCTGGCCTCCATTTTCTCACAGATCTTCAACAGATCACTGGAACAGTGCACTGTTCCAGCCTGCTTTAAGCGTTCCACGATCATCCCAATCCCGAAGAAACCAAAGATCTCAGGACTCAATGACTACAGACCTGTGGCCTTAACATCTGTGGCCATGAAGTCATTTGAAAGACTGGTGCTAGCGTATCTGAAGGACATCACTGGACCTCTGCTGGACCCTCTGCAGTTTGCCTATAGATCAAACCGGTCTGTGGATGATGCAGTCAACATGGGACTGCATTATACCCTACAACATCTAGACAAACCAGGGAACTACGCAAGGATTCTGTTCGTGGACTTCAGCTCTGCCTTCAACACCATTGTCCCATCATTGCTCGAGTACAAACTGACCCAGCTCTCTGTTCCTAGCTCTGTCTGTCAATGGATCACCAGCTTTCTGACAGATAGACAACAGCTAGTCAGAATGGGCAAAATTACATCCGACAGCCGCAGAATCAGCACCGGCGCCCCACAGGGATGTGTCCTCTCCCCACTACTCTTCTCTTTATACACCAACGACTGCACTGCAAAAGACCCCTCCATTAAGCTCCTGAAGTTTGCAGATGACACTACTGTTATCGGCCTCATCCGGAACGGCGACGAGTCTGCATACCGACAGGAGGTGGAGCGGCTGGCTTTATGGTGCAGATGCAATAACCTGGAGCTGAACACGCTCAAAACGGTGGAGATGATAGTGGACTTTAGAAGAACCCGCCCGGCACTCCCCCCACTCACCATCATGAACAGCACTGTGGCTGCAGTAGAGTCATTCAGGTTCCTGGGCACCACCATCTCTCAGGATCTGAAGTGGGACATTCACATAGACTCTATTGTGAAGAAAGCCCAGCAGAGACTGTACTTCCTCCGTCAGCTGAGGAAGTTCAACCTGCCCCAGGAGCTGCTCGTACAGTTCTACTCAGCGGTCATCCAATCCATCCTCTGCACTTCAATCACCGTCTGGTTCGGCTCAGCTGCCAAAACCGACCTCCGCAGACTACAGCGAATAGTTCGGACAGCTGAACGAATCACTGGCACTACCCTTCCTACACTTCAAGAACTGTACTCTTCCAGAGTGAGTAAAAGGGCTCACAAAATCACTCTGGACCCCTCACACCCAGCGCACTTCCTGTTTGAACTGTGACCGTCTGGTCGGCGCTACAGAGCACCAAGCACAAAAACAGCCAGACACAGGAAAAGTTTCTTTCCTCAGGCCATCTACCTCATGAACAGTTAAATATTCTACTACTGTGCAATAAATGTGCAATACTTTCTCATACGCACTCGCACACAGCACCTTATAACAACTTACAGTGCAATACTTTCTCATACGCACTCGTACACAGCACCTTATAACAACTTACAGTGCAATACTTCTTCTACGCAGTTGTACACAGCACCTTATAACTTGTCTGTACATACAATTCATCATCCAGAGATTTTTGTCTGATTGCATCTCTGTTTAATGTGTGTCGTCTTTTTCATATTTATTTCGTGTTGTCACTTGTCACTTTATGTACACTGGAAGCTTCTGTAGCCAAAACAAATTCCTTGTGAGTGTAAGCACACTTGGCAATAAAAACCCATTCTGATTCTGATTCTGATTCTGAAATAACAACTTGATTTCTAGTTGATCATTTGGTATCAGAAGTGGCTTATATGAAAGGCAAAGACCTCTAGACTAGACAAAAGTCTTGTCACATAACATAAATAATGTACAGTATAGAATATAAGGTCATGGTGCAGTGGAAAAATAATTAATATTGTGTATGACTCTTATGAGCTTGGAGGACTGCATCCATACATATCTGCAATGACTCAAATAACTTATTAATAAAGTCATCTGGAATGGCAAAGAAAGCGTTCTTGCAGGACTCCCAGAGTTCATCAAGATTCTTTGGATTCATCTTCAATGCTTTCTCCTTCATTTGACCCTAGACATGCTCAATAATGTTCACTTCTGGTGACTGGGCTGGCCAATCCTGGTGCACCTTGACCTTCTTTGCTTTTAGGATATTTGATGTGGAGGCTAAAGTATGAGAAGGCCAACCTGCAGAAGAATTTGCCCTCTTCTGTGGTTTGTAATGTAATGGGCAGCAAAAATGTCTTGATACTTCAGGCTGTTGATGTTGCCATCCATTCTGCAGATCTCTCGCATGCCCCCATACTGAATGTAACCCCAAACCATGATTTTTCCTTCACCAAACTTGACATATTTCTATGAGAATCTTGGGTCCATGCGGGTTCCAGTAGGTCTTCTGCAGTATTTGTGATGATTGGATTGCAGTTCAACAGATGATTTATCTGGAAAATCTACCTTCTGCCACTTTTCCAAATTATCAACTAGAAGTCAAGTTATTATTTGTTGCTCTTACAACTGGGATCGATGACAAGACTTTTGTCAGGTAGTGTACTTTTGTTTTGTGTTTTTTTATGATTAAAGTTGTTTAACATTCTATCGTTTCTGCCACCTTCTTCCTTAAATGAGTGTGAGCTCTTTCTAAAGTAACACTGCACTACAGTAGTTTTTGGTGTAGACCTAAAATATTGGCAAAGAAACTTGTCAAAGTGGAACATCAGCACAGACAGAATGCAGAAGTAGAAATGTTCACAACAGCTTTTTCAATGTGCAAAGTAAGTGCCGTGGAGTACAGAGTACACTCATCACACAATTATAAATCAGGCTTTAGACATTCATGAATCCAAATAAATGTATTCTTATTGCAAACAGTAGTGCATCCAAGCAAAATGTCTGCATATGTGAAGAGCTTGTGGACCATGTAAAACACATCAAATTCTATCTTAATTTAGGTTGCAGTCATGTTAAGAGTAAAAAGAATAAGAATGCCCAACTGCATGTGTGCTGTGATTTCCCATGAAATTCAAGATATTCGTTATATTGTATGCTATATTTTTTCACTATAATATAATATTAGGTTGCACGGTGGCTCAGTGGGTAGTAGTCACCTCACACCAAGAAAATTGCTGGTTCAAGTCTCGACTGTACCAGGAGGCCTTTCTGTGTAAAGTTTGCATGTTCTTTTTGTGTTTATGTGGGTTTCCTCTGGGTGCTCTGATTTCCCCCACAGTCCAAAAGACATGCAGTATAGGTGAATTGGACAATTGCGGCTGGAAGGGCAACATGTGCCAACAAAAAAAATGTGCCAGAGTAATTACCGTTTCGTTTTGCTGTGGCGACTCCTGATAAAACAGGAAATGAGCTAAAGGAAAAAGAAATAATATAATATAATTTGCATGTTCTCCCTGTGATCGTGTGGGTTTCCTCTTGCTGCTCCGGTTTCCCCCACAGTCCAAAGACATGCGCTATAGGTGTGGCGACCCCTGATTAATAAAGGGAGTAAGCCGAAAAGAAAATGAATTAATGAATAATACCAATTAGGGCGGCACGGTGGCTCAGTGGTTAGCACTGTCGCCTCGCAGCAAGAAAGGCGTGAAGGAAAATGAATGAATAAATAAAACTAGGCAATAATGGTGAGAGATGGAGCAGAGTTTTGAGGTTTTGATTTCTTAATGTGCTGTCTAGTTTCAAGGCACTGTAGAGTAGATTTCTTCTGTGATAATTTTGCATTTAAAGTGTTTTGAAACCTTTAATATATGGAAGTTGTTCTGACTGGGATGTTTGTTGATTCAACCCAAAGGAATAATTGGTGCACTAAATTTCCTCAATACAAAATGTTACATATACAAACATAAATAGTATTTTTTGTGTGTGAAATATTATCGAAAATGCCCCTAGAAAAAGTTTTTAAATTTTCCTCCTTATGGGTGCAACGTTTTGAGATTAAAATATCTGATGATTAAATTACTGTTTGAATTACAGGACCACAACAGCCCCAGCTGCCACCCTACACAATGCAGTGGTCTATAAAAAAGTCACATATAGTAGCCACGATCTGTGACAGGAGGAGAGCTTTTGGGAGGCATTTGCAATTATATACAGCCCTGCATAATACATACGTTATGTGTTTCCATGGCAATCAGTTACTCATGTGGCAGTCACGCCCAAGCTCGCAAAAGGAGCTCACAAAACTCTGCACTCTTTAAGTAGTGGATGTGGATATTATATATAAAGTACATACTGTATACATACTTTTTTCAGTTTATTCATGACAATTTGCATTTGTATAATGTTATACTTATAGTGTTTCCCCTACCATTATATCAGGGTGGCGCCCCGCCCTCCCAACGACTTTCCCCACCCCCCTTGAAGTCAAGTTATTTTAATTTTCTATACAGCGCCAGATCACAACTTCATTTAATAAACAAGCTAAATAGCCGTATGTAATCTTATTTACACAACAGCATGTCATTTCTGTCTCTACATGGTTGCGCATTTGCTAATTTCTGCTCTCAGAATCATGCACGGTGGAGCACACAACCACTCTCTGCTGTATGGGAATGAGAGTGCACGCCACATCTGACAGGCGAATCATTTTGAACGAATCTTTTATGTGACTCGAGAACGATGAGTCCTCTCAGGGAGTGATTCATTCATTTGCGCACGCGCACATTTTTGCAGGTGAATTGGAAGATTAATTCCTGAGTCTTCTATCTGGTTTGAGTCGTTTGTTCATCACATGAAAGACAGAAGCCAGTCATGTGCATTTAGAGCCGGAGTCCTTGGATTTGAGTCATCTCTCTTTACATGCTGTCGCGTGATGAACGAAATACTCAAAAACCAGAAGACTCGAAAGCTGAACTAATCATGGCTCCTTTTGGTGTGCTTTGGTTAAGCTTATATGGGACTATCAATGTGACGTGAACGAACCATTCAAATTTGAAGATCTGTCTGAGGAGATGAGCTGACATAATCACAGACAAAAGACCAGGTAAACAATAAATAATTATTTTCTCTTTCTTATAGCATTCTAGTTATGACTTATGTGTAGTGTGATCAACGTTTGGGCTAGTTGTAGATACGTTTAGAAGCAACTCGTAACATTTTAATAATATTTTGCCAAATTTAACGAAATGACTCAAAAAAAAAGATTTGTTTTTCTCAATGAACGAGACTCAAAGGTCCGAGTCAGTAAAATGATCCATACTTCCCATCACTTAACCAGAAGACAGGCTTTGACCCAACTTGGCTGTCAGAGCAGCAATACTCCCCCTGGCTGTACAAGACTGATCTTGGTATGCAAGTCAGTAAATACACCCTTAGGAAAAAGAAGTCAACTTAAATTTTTATAAGTTTACTTAAGTAAAAGTCAAGTATAAAGGTATACTTTAAGTATACTAAAATCAGTGTACTAGTAGTGTACTTGTGTACTAATAGCGCTTGTGAGATACACCCCCAATAGTCCCACCTGAAAGACATTGTATGTGACCAGAAGTGAAGAAAAGTTGTTTTGAGGGTGAAGGAAAGGTTATGGTATTTGATAAAAGATTACAGCTCTGCACAAGAAGTTTGGCCAGAGAAGAAATGGTTGTGCCCAACTGAGCCTGGTTTCTTTCTAGGTTTTTTTCCTTCACTTTCGTCAATTGGTAAAGTTTTGTTCCTTGCCACTGTCGCCACTGGCTTGCTTGGTTTTGAGACTTGTGCAGCTGCGCATCGATGGATTTGCTCTTCAGTGTTTTGACTTTCAGCAGTGAAAATTGAACCACACTGAATCGAACTAAACTGAACTTCTACTCTGAAAATTGGACTCACAGTTTCAATTTATTGAACTTCTGTGTTAAGCTGCTTTGGCACAATTTACATTGTAAAAGCGCTATAGAAATAAAGATGAATTTAATTTAATTGAAAATTATGAGAGCAAATACATTTTTACAAAACAATAATTTGCACAGATACATTGATTATAGGTCATGGTGGCGCAGTGGGTAGCACAATCGCCTCACAGCAAGAAGGCTGTTGGTTCGAGCTCCGGTTGGATCAGTTGGCATTTCTGTGTGGAGTCTGCATGTTCTCCCTGTGTTTGTGTGGGTTTCCTCCGTGTGCTCCGGTTTCCCCCACAGTCCAAAGACATGCACTATAGGTGAATTGAATAAGCTAAATTGGCCGTAGTGTATGTGTGTGAATGCAAGTGTGTATGGGTGTTTCCTAGTGTTGGGTTGCGGCTGGAAGGGCATCCGCTGTGTAAAACATATGCTGGATAAGTTGGCAGGTTCATTCCACTGTGGCGACCCCTGATTATTATAGGGACTAAGCTGAAAAGAAAATGAATAAATGAATGAATATTGATTATTGTCAGGGTTCTGTCTTATATTTATTTAATTCTTAGCTTTGTGACAGAACTCTGACACTCTTTTGTTTGTTTTGTTTTCTTGAGTGCATTGTTTGAGTTTGCTTGAACCATGTACTCTTTTCTGTGTTCTTGTGAGTGCACAGTGTCGAGTTATCTTGAGCTGTGTACTCATGTCTGTAATTTGTTCTGTGTGTATGTGTAGGGCATGGCATTTGGATTCTGGCACTGGTCTACTGTGGTTACAGTTTTGTCAGGATTCGGATGTTCATGCTTCAATGTTTGTTTGTCTGCTCTGTTTGTTTGGTATTTTGCTTTTGTCAGAGGTTCCTGTTTATGTCTTTGAATGCAGTTGTGTTGCAGCTGCATGTCTTGTTTATTTTGTCTTTTGCATTGGTTCTTGTTTATTGTCTGTGTTTTGTTTTGTGTTAGCACATGGCTTGTGTTGTGTCTATTCCCATGTGCTCATTTGTCTATTAGTCAGACACCGCTGGTCTTGTTACCTGTTCATTTTATTAATTTGTCTCACCTGATCTCCTCGTTTTGGGCTTTGTTTGCTCCTCTATTTGTTCTCCCAGTTTGTTTTTGTCTGTGCTTATTCGTTTCTTATGTTACGTGATGTTTGATTCCTGTCTATTTTTTCCTGCCCAGTTTGGTTTTATTTTTTTTCTTAAAATGACTGATTACCCTACCATGGATTTTTTTTGTTTTTTTTCCAGCCATGTAGGCTGTTATCTGGGCTCAGTGTCCATTTTTTTGTTCTTAATTATTCATTTTCATTTCAGCTTAGTCCCTTTATTAATCTGGGGTCACCACAGCGGAATGAACCGCTAACTTATCCAGCATATGTTTTATGCACCGGATGCCCTTCCAGTTGCAACCCATCTCTGGGAAACATCCATACACACCCATTCACATTCATACACTACAGACAATTTAGCTTACCCAATTCACCTATACCGCATGTCTTTGGACTTGTGGGGGAAACCGGAGCACCCGGAGGAAACCCACGCTAACACAGGGAGAACATGGAAACTCCACACAGAAACGCCAACTGATCCAGCCAAGGCTCGAACCAGCGACCTTCTTGCTGTGAGGCGAATGTGCTACCCACTGCGCCACTGTGAGGCCTGTTCTTAATAGATTTTAATAAAATAGATTTTTTTTTATTGCTGATCTGATGTTCTGTCCACACACCTGACAGATTATAACCAGCACTACTATCTGCTTATAAAAATAAGAATACATTTTAATTTCATGACGACTTTAAGTGTAGGGATATATGTCTGCTGTTTGAGGCAACATGGTTTGCTCTCAGTTATGTCAAATAAAGTGAAGGGGCCTGATTTACTAAAGAGACTGTTTGAAGATCAGAGGAGACTTTGTTTGATCAAAGTAAGACCCATATCACTGATTTTCTTGGTAAAAACCACCACATTACTTGACTATGAAATTACACATAAGGAAAAGTTCTTCCTTTGGCTCATTTTCTTTCTGGCCTAGCAAACATCCAAACGTGATATTTGGTCTAGCAAGTTTTCTTAGCATATTTGGTCTCCCTTTGATCTCACGAGAAAAAGAGGGTCTTTAGCCTCCTTGTTAGAGCATTCACCCAATAGTATCTGGATGCAGCCTTGATGATGCAAGCTGAGACTGCATATCTCAGTGATGCAATGTCAGACACAATGCACTCAATGGAGCTAGTGACGTCACTGTGAGGGGTAGGGTTAGTGGTGAGCTTAGGTGAGTGCATTAAAAAGCATTGGATGCAGCTCAGATTGCACTGCACCAGGTTCGCATCCAGACCCCTCTCCATTCACCAGGCAAAGAATTCAATGTTTAATCCCAGCTCAGAGCAAATGGGTGTGTGGTGGAGTGGCAGGTTACATTTGCAAATCATAATTACTACCCATAGCTCCTGACAATGCACTGAGATCTTATGTAGTGAAACTGTTCTGTGCAACAAACTGAAGATTATTTACGAATCAATTACCAATTATTCAGAGCCTAGGCAGAGTGGTTTTGATGAAGCAGGATTCATTCGCGAGCACGTGTGTCCACTCAAGTGTGATTTTGCTGCTGTGAATATGTCATTATTAGGGGTGTGACGAGACACTTACTCCACAACAAGATACAAGACGAGACACGAGATTGGGTTCACAAGAATGAAACAAGATTTTTACACTATTTTTTTGAATCCTCAATGATGAAATAATTTAATGGATAGTCTTTTTTTCAATTGAAAATCAAAATTTTTTAAAATCAACTTATTGATTAATGATATTTTACTTATATAATGATATTCATTATATAATGAATTCTTTGCAGTAAAGGTCATGCAAACACTGCAAAATATTTGCTAATATATGAATGGAAAATAAATTTTTATTAAACTTTAAAAAACACACAATGCAAAAGAATTTAGGTGCTTTTTTAAAATCAGCATGTAATGAATGTTAGTTTACTACTATTTTAATGAATTATGCCATAAAGGTCATGCAAACACTGCTAAATATTTAGCTATAAAGTCTACTGACTAGCTTCTCCCCTGTACAATTTCACATGAGAAATCAAACTCCTTTCCACAAATAGAACATTTGAAAAAAACGATCATGTAATTTTTGGTATTTAGTTTTTAATTTTTCATCAGTTTCACTTTCATTCAGCAACATTTTATGCTCCCGCGACAATCTCTGAGCTACTGGATGTGAGTATGAAGTAAGGACTGACGGGAGAGAGTTGTTTTATTGGAATTTGTTTGATACAATACGCAGAATGAAAAGAAAACTTCATTTTTTTCCGGACGGCAAATGTGTGTTTGGTGATAATAATGATGACGGGTGCGTGTCTCCATGAGTTCCCTGTGTGTGTGCGCTTAGAGATGTGTGTAACTGCGGTCCTTTACTGACTCGGTAGGTGCAGACAATAGTGTCGAACAGCCGTGTGTGTGTGTGTGCATAGACTATCCTGTTGCAAAATGCATCTAAAAGTCCTACACGACAGTAATAGTTTGATTACAGAGTTTACATGTCAGCTCTTCAATAATGGACTAAAATAGGAATATTTCACATCTTAATTCCGCTTGTGTTTACAACAATTATGACTTTAAGCATATCTAAAGTGCTATTCCATCGCATGGTTCATTTGTGTAGCAGCAGTTGTAGCAGCCTTTTGGACACAGCAACCTTTGAACTCCGGTTAAAAAAGTGGTTACGCCACCCAAGCAAACGAGTGACGTGCAACAAGGAGGCAACCTGGGTTGCCAGGTGTGTGCACAGCACTTGATTTGCGATTCAAATCCTTTCCTGCCTATAATCTTAAGTGCTAATTTTACCCTCAGGCTCCATCATAACATCACAACTCACAAGACAAACTTTCACCTCAATGAGAAATCTTGTCGTGATTTAGTTTCATGAGATCTCGTCTCATCTAGTCATTATGCAATGTAGTAAATGAAGAAGAAATTGACATTTTGAGGTGAATTATACTTTATAAATACAGTAGCTGACTCTTTCAATGCCATTCACAGTCTGTCCACGTTTCTTAGCATAGAAAACTATTTGTCCCTTTATGCTTTTCTCTTGTTCTTTAAAATATAATTGGCTGAATCGTAGATTGTATTGGTGTTGAATTGAAATCACAATCTTTTGGCGATTAATCGTGCTGCTCTAATCAGACCCCCTAGATTTTTTGGTGATTTTTTGCAATTAAAAAAATATATATAAATAAATAAATATATATATCTTATTTACCATATTAGGTAGCCTACTATGTTAGGTGTGCAATCTGATACAATGACAATGACACAAATCATAAAAATAAAGCTTCTTTATTTTGTTCTATTGTCAAGACAAGATCTAAAACAGTAGGGATTAAGCCAAAGGAAGGTTGTAAAACTCTTATTTTTATCCATGATTTTACTTTCTCTCTCTCAGATTTTACCCGGGGCATCTGACATCATATACCTCACACATAGGACATGCGTTAGGGCTTCCCCTACCGTAATACACCTAAAACATGGATTGCCATAACTCGACAATGGCAGGGAAGCGTTTTCTCTCATTAACTGCGGGAAAAGAGTTAAACAAAATAATTTATCGATTTGACGCACATTATAATACCAACCATACATGTAAAAAAAAAAGTCCTTCAATTCGGTCATGTCCAGCGGCCGTCATCCGTAAACCAATCACCATCTGTTTGTTCCATTGCTCCGTTTGTTAGATGTAGTGAAACTTTTCCAACTTTCTTTTGCAGTCTAAAGCGCGTCAAACGCACAAAACGCCCAATTCGCACCACAGGATGTCTAATCCCGTCTTTGCTATGATTTCACATGTAAATCACTTGTGCTTCATACGTGTCTGTTTACTGCACAAGCATTCTATGTAATGTTTGGAATGTGAGGGCGCAGGTGAGACATTTTTCATTTTTTGAGAGACACTCAAATACATCACGTGCTCTGCGTATGCAACATTTATAAGTCATGTAAAACAATTAATCGCAAACTGAAATAAATATAATTTGATTATATGGTTTGGAATTTTATGTTTTATGAGATTATATATGTTTTTTGTGATTATTTTACATTTAAATTAAGAATTTTGCAGGATCGCAAAAATTTGCGACTTTTTGTTGATTGTGCGTTGGATTCAGCAATTGCAAAATAGCAAAAAACTAGGGGGTCTGTCTAATTGACACATACTTAAAGTATATATATTCTTAACTGACTAGATTTTGCCCTTATCTGCAGGTGGCCCTGTGTTTGAAAATGCTGGCTCCTGGCTTGTGTCAACTCTTCATTCTACTTCTTATAACACTGTCTCACACCTCGCACAGCTCTGAAATCTCATCTGACAGTTTCAAACAGAGTCTGACCACCTCCACCATTACCTCCAAGGAAGACCCTGAAATGGGACTTCCCGGTGGCAGACAACAAAGGAGACACTGGTCATGTAAAGAACGGGATAGTTCTGGGCTGTTTTCTCAAAGGCATATGGACAGACTGCAGGATGATGGGACAAGTATGGAGAGTCTGAGCCCCGTAAGACTAGAGATGGGACCTGGGGACGGTATGAAGGCAGAAGTTCACGGTGAGGTCAGGGCTTCTGCTCATATGCGTCAAGGAAGTCATCCAGCAGAGGGAGAGTTCAATCGTAAAGGCAGACGACATGGTCACAGGCTTCTGGCTGAGCACAGAAAGCATGGAGGCAAAAAAGACAAAGGCAGAGGTAAAGGTAATAGACATTTTCTGAATCACACTGACTTATTTAGTCACATATTTCATTCTACAAAGAAAGGTTAAAGGTATTATTGACAGAAAAATGACAGTTCTGTTAACATTGGATCAGCCTCATATTACTCTAGAACTGCATGACTTTGACTTTTTACAGGTGCCATAAAATGAAAGTTCAGTACATGGAAATGAAATACTGTGAACCTTAGGCCCCGTTTACACTATTACATTTTAGTTTTAAAAGGCATTTTAGAATGAAAACAATCCACGTCCACACTGGCGTTTCACCTAGTGTTTCTAAAAAAAAATCTCAATCCACACTACACCTCTGAAAATACATATCATGTCACAACACACTCACTCTGGCATGCGCTGCAGCGTATGCGCATGTCTGAGCTCCAGGCAGTCAGCGGGTGCTTTGAGCACAGCTCCCCAGGTGAGAGCAGCACATGTCAGACAGTTCATCAAAAATCTACCGCTGGATCTCATCTTATTATAGTTGTTAAACATGATATTTAATTAATCTTGTCTCAATCTAACAACTCTTTGGTCTTTTGAATCTGTTACTTGTTCTCAGGTAACGTGTTTTGGCTGAGCGCAAAGATAAGTTAGGCATATATATTAATTTATGTTACCACGTAAACTGATTCTGTACATTTGACTGCTTGCTTGCCTTTATTTCCTATATTGTATAAACTTATTGTATTATTGAATGCCATTAATAATTATTAAAACTGATATTCAGCAAAAGTCTGAACTTACAAGGAAAGGATGCAAGACTGAACTTTGTGTACTTAATATTGAGGAAAAAGCCCCAATTAGACAGGCTCTCTGGCAATGTCTGCAACCACGCCTCCGTTTTCAGATGTCTCTGTTTTTCCCCATCCACACTGACACGAAGCAGCAGCATTTTAAAACCAAAATGGCCTCTTCAGTGTTTTCAAAACGCTCTATTTTCGGGGCCCAAAAACTCTGGGGTAGTGTGGACGGAAGGCGTAACCGTATAGCAAAAGTTAAGCATTTTAAAACTAAATGTATTCGTGTAAACGGGGCCTTAAACACCACTATTCCCTTGTTCTCATGTTAATCCTATGAGTGTAAAATCTCAGTCAAAAACAGCCCAATCGGAACAAAACAGTCCACATTCATATGCATTAATATGCATGCCTCAGGAAATATTTGATTGGCCACAACATTTCCTAATGAGATTACAACAATAATCATTTTTTACCATTATTTAAAATTTTATCTAAGCTTTTATCATACTTAATATGCATGTCAGATTCTAATTTTGAAAGCTGAATAATAGGTACATGGAAATGGCATATTGCGAGTCTCAAACACATGTAAAACCATCAAAAGTATATTAACTTCTGCCTGTAATTTTATATAAATTAAAGCTTCAGAATACAATTTTAAAAACGCCTGTGTTGTCCCTTTTGTCAAGAACAATTATACTTTAGCCTATATTTCCTCCACAACACAACTCAGGAGCAAAATAATTTACTCTGGTGGCTTAAAGAGATTGCACTTATTCTTTCAAGATAAAATAAACCTCTCTATTTTATTAAAAAGATTTAACAAGGCAACTTTTAAATTTTTTACATTTTTCTTTTGACAAATTAGGGATCAATATTTTGCATGTTTATTTCAGAGTACATCATGGTGTGTGTGAGAGAGAGAGAGAGAGAGAGAGAGAGAGAGAGAGAGAGAGAGAGAGGGAGATAGAGCAGGCAGTGGCACTAGCTGAAGAGCTGGAATAATATTCCTGACCCTTTCAAATATGGTCAGTATGGAAAGTTTCATTCTAGTGATAATTTATGGGCTTTTAGATAATAATATGAAAACATTTCAGGAGACTTTTTGAATCTACCTAATCCACATACCTAATATATAGATGTCTGAGAACAGTTTAATCTATACGTTCTATGCACTCTTTTGTTCTTCTTTTTCTCATTTTAACAACATTTTCACACACACATTTTTAACAAACTGTTAAATAGTCAGGCCCCTAGCCAGCCTGGTAAAAGGGGTAGTTTTTTTTTTTTAAAGTGGACTTTTCAGTTATTTGCCTCATTTTCTCTTTTATAAGGAGGTTTAAATATTTTTTAAGCGCTATTTTATTCTTTTTTTGCTGCATTAGCTTGTCGTATGGTAATCATAACCACATGGACCAAAAATATTTCTTAAATTTGGAATAAACAACAACTTATTTCTATCATATATCATTAGCAAAAAATAGGAATCTGTTAAAGTTTAAAATTAAAAACTAGCCTACTGTTATTTATTATGCAAATAGCAAACTAGCCAGCAATACTTTCCTTTTTGTTGATATTGGCCGTTTGAATAATAAAAAAAATTATAATAAATAATATTTTTTCTTGCCTCTCTTTTAAAAAAGTAAATTTGAAAATTCATAGATAACAACAATAGCCTACTTAACATTAAATTTAACTTTAATATGGGCTATTTTTAGTGCTTTACTTTTTATTGGTCATTTTTTGGTTATAAGAAAGAGGCCCAGGATTTAAAATAAATGTTACCTCTGAAATGTTTTCTCTATTTAACAATACAGTAGGTAAGTAGTGAAAGATGACATCACTTACGTCAGATTGTATGTTTTCTTGCACAGCTGAACATCGAATCGACATCCAACAGAGGATTCCGCTTGGTCTTAAAGCCTTTTTTGACGGGTTATGTTCACAATTTATGATGACATAGCAGTCAGAATAGGACAAGTGAGCTCATGAATGGGACAAATTCTGGACTTTTATCAGTGGGGGGTGGGTCTTTTGGACCACCTGAACCCCTCTGGCTACGGGCCTGTATAATTATGTTTTTTTAAGCAACAAAAATTTTCCAGTCATGAGAATTGCTTCTTGAACCCTAAAGCATGATTTGTCATGACTCGCACAATGCACAAACACTGAAGAATGAAAATTCAGTTCGCTACTGCTGGAATAAATAGCATTTAAAAAAAGCAGTGAGCATAAAGTATTAGCATTTTGTATATTAGTCCAACTATAATTTCTAATTATCTTTTTCTCCTAGGGGATTTCAGTGACCCTGAACCAGAATTAGACTCCTTGCTGAAGGACCTAAATGCATTTGAGGATGGTCTATACACTTCTCCACCCAATCACAACAGTGTCCCTCTCAATGAAGTTCCCTCCCCTCTCTCCCCTATTTTGGTAACCACGGCAATCAAAGGGCATCCCCCAACACTTCCCCCAGCCTCCACCAAACCCCAGGTACCCTGGCAAGTAGAAGCGATCTTGAATATAAAGGTCTGTTGTTCTGTTCTGAGTGTTTAGTTTTCTAAGATGCTGTCATTCCTCTCATATACACTTAGGATTTTTATAGGAATGTTGTTTCTTGGTTTAGCAACTCAAGCCCTGATTTTATTGTTAAAAATGCTTAGTCTGTGTCCTATGATGCTTGCGGCTTTTAGGTCTATGTTAAATTACATCCCAAAATGAACAGCTTTATTTGAAACTCACCGTGGTAGCTAAAGATCCTGAAATGCTATTTGGTGCCAGTAGTGGAGGCACTTGTCATCCTTGTGGTGTGTGGTGCTTCATCACACAGATTTATTCACCTGTGCTTCTGTGCTGTGCTTATTACCCGTCGCAGGCTGGTTTGTACGCAAGTAAAATTACCCCACTCACTTTGCACCAGGGAGGAGGTGGAGGAGGGGAGCTGTCACCAGACCGTGTGAAGAGTGAGGTGTCGCTCGCCCATCCTCCTGCTCCTCTTTCTCACAGCCATCTGTTCTGCTCTGTTCTCCTCCCTAGATATCGTTTCACTACTCCCTGTATTTATTCAAATTCCCTTTAGAGCCATCAATATGCCCAGTTACTGATATAAATAACTAGATAACTAGAAACTACATTTGCATTTCCTCAAGGAAATTGAAATGCTTACCAGGCAGAAAATGGATTCTGTTTTGTTCAAAAGAAACCATTGTGATTTGTTACGGCCATTTTCTTATAAAGAATAAATATACTATGATCTGCAAATAAATGTAGAGTGCCTGACAATAGCAAAGTATATTCACAAAATAAATAGAATGAAAAAATCGTAATTTTACAAACATGAATAAAAAAATGAGACTATGTGTCCTGTGCATTTGTAGATTTTTCCACGCATTTGGGGATAGCTCTCTGTGTATTTGTGAATAGCATATTATGAATTTGTAAATTGTTGGACTTATTTTTGATTTTTAAGTGTCAGGAGGCATCATCATTCTAAAAATGGATCGGCTCCAACTCTTCTACTTTCAGTTATATACTGCACATGTGCTGACCAATTGTACCTTGTTCTAGCTCTAACCAGTCACATTTTGCTTTACAATCAGTACGGGAGCAGGCACAAAACATCAATTCTGGCTAATTAACCACTTCAAAATGGACGAAAAAAATTATGACAGGGGTTGAGTGATGCTCATCACAATAATATTGTTATAATATTTAAAATAAAACAAGTAATATTATATGTGTAACCCTTAGCCTTAAGATGTTAAGGAAACCCGGCTACACCACCTAGGTTGATGACAGTACATAGTAATTTACTAGATATTTTTTCAATATACTAATATTCAGCTTAAAGTGCAATTTAAAGGCTTAACTGGATTAATTAGGTTAACTAGGCAAATTAAGGTAATTAGGAAAATCATTGTATATATATAGTATATATTGCTTAAGGGGGCTAACAAGATGAACCCTACAATGGTTTTAATAAAATTAAAAATTGCTTTTATTCTAGTCAAAATAATACAAATAAGACTTTCATATATATATATATATATGAAAATATATATAGGGGCCTCACAGTGGCGCAGTGGGTAGCACGTTCGCCTCACAGCAAGAAGGTCGCTG
>CAIGQW010055132.1:710162-744690 GCA_903798125.1 Danio choprae | reverse complement strand
TATGTTAGGGAAAAATATTAAATAAAATTTTCAAAATAGCAAAAATCAAGAGAAACAAAAAATATATAAAATTTTGTAGAAATGTTGTAGTTTGTAATTGTTTTTTGCTATATTTTGCATAAATTTAAATGTATTATCTTTCCATTTCTAAAGATGTTCTGTGACTGAAATATTATTTTAATAAATATATCTGTTTAATAAATCAGTTTTGTTCAAATGCACCAATATATATTACCCATATTCACTGAGAAATGGATAAAAATATTCATTTTCAAAATGGGGTGTATATATATATATATTCATTCATTCATTTTCTTTTCGGCTTAGTCCAATGTATCCAACTTAATGAGCAACTTATCCAGCATATGTTTTACACAGCGGATGCCCTTCCAGCCGCAACCCAACACTGGGAAACAGTCATCAACTTATTGCATTCACACACATACACTATGGGCAATTTAGCCTATTCAATTTTCAATTCACCTGTACCGCATATCTTTGAACTTACCCAGTCGGGGCTCGAACCATATATATATATATATATATACTTTCCCAAAAGAGAGCGCAGTGATGGGTTGCAGCTGGAAGGACATCCGCTGCGTAAAACATATGCTGGATAAGTTGGCGGTTCATTCCGCTGTGGCGACCCCAGATTAATAAAGGGACTAAGCCGAAATGAAAATGAATGAATGAATGAATATATATATATATATACAACAGTTCTGTCTGGTTCTTGAATCTGAAGTTCTGTCTGGTTCTGTCTGGTTCTTGAATATCAGAACTCGTACAGCTTCTTAACTTTTGTGTATTACTCCGCTCACATGAGTGGCAAGCAGAGGACTACAGTTTGACAAATATTGCGGCTGTTGGGCAACATAATGTACTTTTGGGGCTTTTTTAGGCAATAATGTAGTTGTTTAGATTACAACTATGCAGTTTATTTATAAGGATAGTGCCTATTTTAAATATTTATAATTTTGGAGATCAGATTTGGAGATCAGATTTCAGATATTTATAGATTTGGAGACTTTGTCATTGAACAAAGACGGTTGATGTTGTCCATCAACAAGATAGAGACTGCACAATAAGTCCTATCAGGAACTTATCAGGAATGTATGTGTTTTGTGTTGGCCACTCTTTGTATAACCCTGAGTTACTTTTTGGTTGGCCATGTGTTTGTTTCTAATGAGTCTCTGGTTTTCATTACTGCAGACTAGTTCAGTAAAAAGAAAGAAAGAAGAAATACCCGCATGTGTTTAGTGTTTTTCCTTATCGCAAACACACCAGTGAACTGTTTAATTGTGAATAATTATTGTTATCCCCCGATTGCAACAGAGAAATACTGGGAAATGTCTCTAGACTGATAGCATTTCATGCCGTTTAGCCTTATAATCTTGTGTGAGCACAATCACCTGTTTTATCATCACTCTAGACATTATGCTGGAGAATCATTCAAATGCTAGCTCTAAAGAGACGTTGGTGAAGTAGCAATGGTTTCTGCTGTTCTGATGTCAGCTGCGGATGTGAAGGAATGGCGGAAGAAAGTAGTTCCTCATACAAAAGGATTTTGAGATTATCCGTGTTTGATTTTCTTTTTTATATACATGATTATGTCGTCGCACTGTATAAATGCAATATCACACTCGTAGCACTGCGATATGGCTGTATATCGTCACTGTTGGACACCAGCACAGACATGAAGTCCTACCTCCTAAATTAAGCTTATATGAACTAGATACTAACTGCACTGCACATATCCCCAATGACAAAT
Source organism: Danio choprae (assembly GCA_903798125.1). Taxonomy (NCBI): domain Eukaryota; kingdom Metazoa; phylum Chordata; class Actinopteri; order Cypriniformes; family Danionidae; genus Danio; species Danio choprae. The sequence goes on along the minus strand of CAIGQW010055132.1, from coordinate 742,919 downwards.
CTGTGGCTTGAAAAAAGGTAAGCTAAACAACTCACCAGGAAATTGTGAAATACATCATGATGGCATTCGAGGCTGTCTGCAAAGCATGAACACGAGTTAAGACAGCCACCCGTGGGACAAGAACACCCATTCAGGAAGAAATAACAATGCACAAGCATGCTTCTCTTAAAGCCGTGAAGATGCTTCTCAATCACTGAGCTGCACAGTTGCACTGAATAAGGTGATACTATTTAACACTTGCACAATTACAGATATATATATATATATATATATATATATATATATATATATATATATACACAAAGATATCTTTTGTTGTTATTTAGTTTAAATTAAAATTGGAGACTATTACAGAATATCAATGAGTAGTTTTGGCAAAAAATTTTTGATTTGTTTTAGTGTTTTGAATGATTACAGATAATTACAGTCAAATCAAAAGACCAAAAACCTTTTTGCTAGTTGAGTTATTTAGCTCAACTTGTTATGCTTTTTTTATAAGATGTACAATAAATCTCTGGTGTCCCCAGAATATGTCTGAAATCAAAGCTCAGAATACAGCACATATAATGTATTAGCGTGTTTAGTGTGAGCAAAACATCTTGTTTGCACAGGTGTTTTTTTAAAACAAAATAGAAAAAAGAACTGAAATGACATAATTTCAATTCAAATCTGGCCAAAATGAAGTTCATTTTGAGTTTCAGCATTACAGCAGTTTGAAACAGCTCACAAAATCTAATTTTTGGGGGAGTTTGTTTTGTTCCTAAACACCTTTTAGCAACCATTGTTCCTGGAACTCGGCCTTCCCGTGGTTCATATCCACACAGTTCAGAGTCAGACAGGAGAAAAACATCCAGCACAACAACACTAAGTTAGCAACATGAATAAACTGGAGAATTGAGTAGAAGAGTTGGTACAGATGTAAACGCACCTGTACTATCACTGTACTAGATTTTAAATACTCTTTACACACCGGATGATGAGCACAAATGTATGATGCCACGTCTGATAAAGTTTTAAACATTGTTCCATTCAGTGTCTGTCCGCTGCAAATAGAAAGCTATTGTATGTGCCATGGTTGCACTTCTCGCTGGAGAAGGCCGTTTGCCTTATATGAAAATTGTTAGATATTCTGTATGCAGTTGGATGGTTGGAACTCAACTGGCCTAATTCTCCTGTTAGAAAGAACTGCAGCTACTCCAGAGTGAACATGTCCATTCTCTGTGTTTATTCATTTGTGTGGATATGTACAAATTGTGTGGTTTTTGTCGGAGAACAAAAATAAAGATGATTAATATATAAGCAGCAAATTGTGGGTATCAGGGCCCAGATTCGCTATTTCAGATGATATGTACCCCAGAGGCTTTAAATTCAAGATACAGTGTTAAGAGTAGAGTGAATACAGATTTAGTTACGAAATACAGTCTTAAGGACTTCTTTAGAGATGGTTTGATCCTTAAGTACAACTTGGAGGCAAGCCCTGACCGATTTGATTTCCCTCTCCCATACTATGTCAAATTGAGGTGCATGAGGTAGGTTCAATTTGAAGTAGATTTTTTGGCTAGCTAGTTGCTCTCAGAGGGATGGTTCCATTTTAGCAAAGACCTCTGAGAGTTCACTGTTCTCTGTTCTGAAGTTGGTGCCTCTGTCACTGATGAGTTCAAAAGGCTTTCCTCTCCTTGCTATAAAGCGCCTGAGGGCTATTAATAAGGAATCTACACCCATACTGCATAACAAGTCAAGATGAACACACCTTGTAATGAGACACTTAAATATTATGCCACATCTCTTTCCATCCCGTTTGCCTATTTGATTGTGTAGGGACCAAAACAGTCCATCCCTGTTGACCAGAATGGAGGCTGATTATTCTCAGATGAGCAGCAGGAATGTCTGACATTTTAGCTATATTAGTCTTGCCACGCCATTTCTTACATTAAGCACATTGTCTCTGAAGTTTTTTTTTCATCATCTGGCGCCCTCTGTGAACCCAATAGTTTCATCTCATCTCAGCACTTTCAGACCCTTTCAAGACCTAAATTCATCAGACTGTTATCAAATTCTTGTATTAACAATTTTGTTATTAGGTGTTTTGGTGCCAGCAGAATAGGGTAAAGTGCATCCTCTGGTAGTGTTGCAGCTTTGTGTAATATATCACCAACTTTAATCAGGCCCAAATCAGGGTCTAATGTTGGAGCAAGGGACCTCAATCAATTGTTTAGATCCACAGGTTTGTGAGCTTGAAGAGCATGCACTTCGCTAGGAAAGCTTTCAGCCTGAACACATTTGAGGGCAGCCATTTTTGTCTCTGCATTCTGTGGCAGACGTAGGGGATGCTGCTGCCCCATACGGGTACTTATGGGTGATCATCATAAGGTCGTCCCATGATTTGCAGTCATCTTCTTTGGGCGACAAGGCATGAGATGTTACCACAGAATAAAAATTTGCAGAGTTCTTCTGAATCTTCAACTGGTACCTAGGGGTGAATCGGCCAGTGGTCTGGAGGTTGACCCTTCCAGCTGCAACCCAGTACTGGGAAACACCCACCCACCCACACACACACACACACACACACACACACACACCCACACACACACACACACACAAACACACACACACACACACACACTACGCACAATTTAGCTTACCCAATTCACTTATAGCGCATATCTTTGGACTGTGGGGGAAACCGGAGCACCCGAAGGAGATGCACATGAACACGGGAAGAACATACAGAAATGCCAACTGGCCCAGCTGGGACTCACACCAGTGACTTTCTTGCTGGAAGGGCATCTGCTGTGTAAATCATATGCTGGATAAGTTGGAAAATGAATGAGTGAATATTTATTAATCCTTTAAATGACTAAGTAGTTTATTTAATCTAAACGCACATTAATTTTCAAGTCTTCAAATTAGGTGATGCTGTTTAATAATGAGATAATTAAAGTGTTTTCTGACCTTGGATGCATGTAAAACCTTCAATCTCATTAGATGCTAATTTACTTTCAGGTACCAGTGTTTATGCTTTAGGTACCGATGTATACCTTTATTTCAGAGTCTATTTTAGGTGTATTCCAAAACAAAATGAGGAACCTTTAAAATGGTACATAAACTTTAAGTAACACACAAAATATTTATTTTTTATATTTATAGTTATTTCTTTGTTTAAATTCTCTCTGTCATTCACCTTTCCAGTCATTTGACTCCCAGACTATCATTGTCCACAGTGCTGTTTACTTGTGCTGTGTCAGTGCCACTGGCAAAGACACAGACTCTCCAGGAGCTTACTTGCTCACAAATGTGATGCCAGAAGCCAGTGGTAGACCATACATTTCACAGCTAGGCCTTCAGTGGCATCATACATTAATTAATCCACCTCTTAATAACATCATAATGACACCACAGCTATAGAAACAATAAATAATAAAACCATAAAAAATTACTTTACAGTCTAACAGAGCATTGCATCACAGACAGGTAACTCATAGGTTATAACAAAAATAATGCTATTGCGAGCAACCAAACTACACATTTCAACAAGCTGCCACAGCTGCTTCATTATAGATGAAGGATCTACACTCACCGGCCACTATGTTAGGTACACCTTACTAGTACCGGATTGGACCCCCTTTTGCCTTCAGAACTGCCTTAAAGGGTCAAAAGACATTTTTTGAGATGTTGACAGTCATAAATGTATTCCACCCTAAAAACACTATTAGGACACATATAATTCACAAAAAAGTGAAAATTGGTTGAAGCCAGGTCACGGCGATTAGATCCTTGTGTGAATTCCAGCGTGTAGACTGGCTGTCTGTACCGGCAGGTACAGGTACAATGTGACGTCTTTAAGCTTTTATCATTAATTCAAGAGATAGACTTGGTTTGAACCAATCAGCACGCTCTATTATGAATGAGGCCCAACATCATTAATAAGCATGATAGCTTTGAAGACGCCACGTTGTGTTGCCAACCGTAATTAAAAGAAGTGGAAGAAGAAGAATTGTTTGGAGACATGGGTCGTCAGTGTTGCGTTTATAAATCTGCTACAATGAAGGTTTTGTTTCCATTTCCCCACTATGAGAGCGCAGCTGGACTCATGTGTAGATTACAGTGGTCTGCTAACATGCAACAAAAATACATTCGTAAGGAAAAATTTTTACCCTAGAGCTTTTCGCATCTGGAAATGGTGAAATCCGGATTTTCCACTCGTCTCCTTATAAAAAAGACACGGTTCCAGTTCGTGTTGGCTGTCCTGTCTCTATAGATTTGGTAAGTGTGTGATCAGTGTTCTTTGTTTATGTTTTTTCAGAGGCAAAGTTAGTATCGTCAGCAGTACTCTTTCAGTTTTTAAAGACATACTGTACCTTAGTCAAAATGATTTAGTTACTAAGTTTACACTATGTTAATATCACTACAATATGATGGACTGGAAAATCCGCTGTAAATGCTGCTCTCCAAATGTAAACACCTTAATCAAACTATTACCGTCGTGTAGGATTTTTGCCACATTTTGGACAGGATAGTCTATACACACAGGGTTTTCTGACGCTACCTACCGAGTGCATCTAAGTTACAAAGAAATGCAGAATTTTTTTTCTCCCATACAGCATGCGGTATCAAACATTCCATTAAAACTACACTTCTCCAGCAGTTCCCCGCATCCAATATCTTGTTTGTCACGGAGGGCATGCATGAAATGTACTTGAATGAAAGTGAAAGTGCCAAACTGCAGTTAAAGTCAACAAATTAAGAATTTGGCAAATAATTCGATTAACGATGTCCATGTAAACATAGTCACTGTCTTTCTCCCCTGCGTCTGTGTATTGTTTTGTCTCTGTGAAAATCAGCGCTTGCTTAAACAGAAACTCCCCTTTTCATGCAAATCCTTCCCTCTTTCGCCACTCCCACCTAAACAAAGCTGGACTCACCCACTTTCCTGACTTTTTTCAAACTAGAGGTGTAAAAACACCCTGCTGAGACAGGGAGATTTCATGGCCCTTTAATTCTTTGTGGCATAGATTCAACAAGGTACTGGAAATATTCCTCCGAGATTTTGGTCCATATTGACATGATAGCATCACGCAGTTGCTGCAGATTTGTCGGCTGCACATCCATGATGTGAATCTCCCATTCCACCGCATCCCCAAGGTGCTCTATTGGATTGAGGTCTGGTGACTGTGAAGGCCATTTGAGTACAGTGAAGTCATTGTCATGTCATGTCTTACATGATTTGCGCTTTATGACATGCCATGTTATCCTGCCATCAGAAGATGGGTACACTGTGGTCATAAAGGGATGGACATGGTCAGCAACAATACTCCGGTAGGCTGTGGCATTGACATGATGCTCAATTGGTACTAATGGGCCCAAAATGTGCAACGAAAATATCCCCCGCATCATTCCACCACCACCACCAGCCTAAACCATTGATACAAGGCAGGATGGATCCATGTTTTCATGTTGTTGACACCAAATTCTGACCCTACCATCCAAATGTCGCATCAGAAATCGAGAATCATCAGACCAGGCAACATTTTTCAATTTTTTATCTTCAATCTTTTAATTTTGATGAGTCTGTGCGAATTGTAGCCTCAGTTTCCTGTTCTTAGCTGATAGGAGTGGCACCCAGTGTGGGCTTCTGCTGCTGTAGCCCATCTGCCTCAAGGTTCAATGTGTTGTGCGTTTAGAGATGCTCTTCTGCATAACTTCTGCATAATATAATGTCTAAACAAGGGGTGTCAAACTCCTGTCAATTCCTGAGCGCCGCAGCCCTGCAGAGTTTAGTTCCAGCCCTGCTTCAACACCTATTTGTAGGTATCAAACAAGCCTAGAGCACTTAATTAGTTTGATCAGGTGTGTTTAATTAGGGTTGGAACTAAACTGTGCAGAGCTATGGACCTTCAGGAACTGAGTTTGACACCTGTGGTCTAAACAGACAACCCTCTGATTAAAATAAGTCATCTTAATCACAAATCTCTTTTGCAGTGACAGTATGTCTCTTCTGTAGATGAGCTCTCCATTGAGCGTTGGATCAACTTTTAAATTGTTGTTCAAAGCATCATCATGTTGTTTTCAAAGCCAGACCTCTCTCTTTGCAAATTAGTGAAACTGACAAAATTTGTCAAAGGTTTGTGAAGTAGAGCTGTTCCATCATGTGAACCCATATAATAATCACAAACATACAGAGACAATGATAAAAGCACCAATGTTGTAATTACAAATGTTCCAACTTTACTGGCACCCTTTATTATTATCATTGTTAGGGTATTTCTAAACTGTTTTTTTCAACCTAAAATGGATTTTTTCCATTATTTATTCAGCCTATAATAATGAATAAATGAGAGAAAATAGGGATTTACAGACGCTTGGCTGATATCTTCATGAAAAAAAAATGTGTGCTGTTGCATATATCTGTTTTTGAATAGACATGCCACCTGCTGTACATTTAAGGTACTGCTTTATATGTTTACAGTTCATTTCCCTCAGAAACCAGTGAATGCTTAACAAATTTTAACAATCAAAAAATAAATTAAAAAACAAATATGCTAAGCACAAAGACCAAACATACACTGTAAAAAATGTCTGTACAATCTACAGTGAAAACCTGTTAAATGATTAACAGCTAATTTCTGTACAAAATACAGAAAATAATTGTTTTCGATAAAGTAATCAGAGTGTCTGAAATCTCACCATAGACCCTCATTCACTAATCCCTAAATTAGTTGATAAGTTTAGTCCACTAGACAGAATGAATGACCACAAATGAGTGAATTCAGACACTGATAAATGCCTGCTGCTAACAAGCAAACAAGAAACAAGGAAACAACAACAAGGAAAGAACAAGAAGTAAAACTACACAGCAACAGCCTTACACCAAACCAACTGAATTAAAACAATTCCATTAAATAACAGCATTCTTCACAGATTAAACTTTGACTTTATTTCAGCCATATCTCCAAAAAATGTTTGATAATTAATAGAGGTTTATATAGAGGTTTATATTTTTAATTGAAAATGTTTCATAAGACCTCACCATCGTGGAGATCAGAGGCTGCATTAGTTGAGGTCTTGATCAACTAAATGGGATGAGTTTCTGAAACTCATCAGTTATGGCAAGAATACTTAATTGTTACAGATATAGTATTTTATAAGTAAGTCATAAAAAAATTGCGAATGTATTTTATATGATGCTGTTTGGGATTATACTACAGGATCCATGGAGGGTCAACAAACAATTGTAAAGGAATTATTCATTCATTCTTTTTATTTTCGTCTTAGTCCCTTTATTAATCTGGGACCGCCACAGCGGAATGAACCGCCAACTTATCCAGCATATGTTTTACGCAGTGGATGCCCTTCCAGCTGCAACCCATCACTGGGAAACATTCATACTCATTCATACACACACTCAATCATTCATTCACACACATACACTACGGCCAATGTAGCTTGCCCAATTCACCTTTAGCGCATGTCTTTGGACTTGTGGGGGAAACCGGAGCACTCGGAGAAATGCCAACTGACGCCGCTGAGGCTCGAACCAGCAACCTTCTTGCTGTGAGGTGATCGTGCTACCCACTGCGCCACCGTGAGGCCCCTGTGAAGGAACTATTAAAAATTAAATAATTTTCTTTTGGCTTAGTCCCTTTATTAATCTGGGGTCGCCACAGCGGAATGGACCGCCAATTTATCCAGCATATGTTTTACGCAGCGGATGCCCTTCCAGCCGCAACCCATCACTGGGAAACACCCATATACTCTTGCATTCACACACATACACTACGGGCAATTTAGCTTATTCAATTCACCTATACCACATGTCTTTGGACTGTGGGGTAAACTGGAGTACCCGGAGGAAACCCATGCGAACACGGGGAGAACATGCAAACTCCACACAGAAATGCCGTGAGACGACAGCGCTAACCACTGTGCCCCCGCGCTGCCCCCAAATTATTATTATTATTATTATTATTATTATTATTAATTCATTCATTTTCTTTTCGGCTTAGTTTCTCTATTATTTTTATTATTATATTCTTCTTATTATTTAATTTGCATCTAAAAATTGTGATTCTGACTTGCCTGCTTATTTAAAAACTTGACAAACATATTTAAGTAGTAAATATGTAAATATGGGGCGACGCGGTGGTATAGTGGGTAGCATAATCACCTCACAGCAAGAAGGTTACTGGTTCGAGCCTCGGCTAGGTCAGTTGGCATTTCTGTGTGGAGTTTGCATGTTCTCCCCGTGTTCACATGGGTTTCCTCCGGGTACTCCAGTTTCCCCCAAAAGTCCAAAGACATGCGCTATAGGTGAATTGGGTAAGCTAAATTGCCCGTAGTGTGCGTGTATGGATGTTTCCCAGTGATGGTGTCACGCTCGGGTTGAGGGACATGAAGGTACGAGAACACGAGATTAAACGAACACAAATTTATTATCAAACACTTACTACAGACACAGGCACTGGAAGAAACAGGAAACTCAGGGAGTACATTGTGTGACGACAGCATGGACAATACACCGGGCATAGACACTACAATACCGGACAAGGATGAAACAAACTAAGGGGTATAAATACATGGGACGTGATTAAACTGATTACATACAGGGGATGACACAGGTGATACAAATGAACATTCACAAACGGCGGGAAACAGAACAAAGGAATGACATCACATGGCACATGACAATAACAAACGCACATGGAACACAACAGAACCTGACAGATGGATTGCGGCTGGAAGGCCATCTGCTGTGTAAAACATATGCTGGATAAGTTGCAGGTTCATTCCGCTGTGGCGACCCCAGATTAATAAAGGGACTAAACCGAAAAGAAAATGAATGAATGAATATGTAAATATTAGACGTACAAATGAATGTAGTGTACCTAGCTGAATAAATAAATGGCCTAATTATTCAATTTAAGCTAACATTTAAGAATATTTTAAATATTGAACTGTTTTTCAAAAAATATATATTTTGTAATACTCTTGATTTATACCCCATTTATACATTTAAAGACAGATTACGAAATTTAACAGATTACAAAGTTAATAAAAGCAATCTGCATAGACTAACACTTATCTTTTAACTATTAACCTCAAAATGTATAAAAATGTGAAATACATCAACCTTTAGCCGAACTTGTGTAGTTTTTCAACAAAGGCAGCCTTGCTATATTTAAGAGCGGCTTGTTGTCTAAACACAGAATGTATTAACAAAGTCACCTAATCTAAGCATTCACAACAAATAACTTTTCAAAATGATAACAAAGAAATTAGAGTCACACTTTTGTCATTCTCTTACCAAAGCCTCTCAAAATGTATGTATCTCTCAGGATCATACCTTACAACATTTGGATGTAAAAATACGGGATACCGCTGCCCCCACCCTCCCAAAAATAAATAAATAAATAAATTCAAACTAACCCAGAAGAATTTATAGGGAGGAAATTAGCTTCAAATGATAGATTACATAACAAACATTAGAACATATTGAAAATAAAATAACAGGTTTAGCCTATTAAAAGCAATGGCCTATACAGAAATTAAATCAAGCCATAAAATCTTGTTCACCTTTATTCACTATAGTTACTATAGTTATTTAGTGAAGCGAATCTGTCATTTTGATACACTGTTTTGCTTGATAACAGAGGTGTCACTTTAAGAATCTACAGATCTATAATGAAAGAATTCAATTACTTTTGTAACTGTTTGTGTTCATTTAAGAAGCGCCAGGACAGACATGTTTACATATTAATAAGTGTATTTGTCTGTTTACAAACACACTTCAAATCCAAAAGTGTCCTATTTCGCTTCTCTTCAAATAGCATGTACAGAAGCTGATCTGGGAACATTCATTCATTCATTTTCTTTTCGGCTTAGTCCCTTTATTAATCTGGGGTCGCCACAGCGGAATGAACCGCGAACTTATCCAGCATATGTTTTACGCAGCGGATGCCCTTCCAGCTGCAACCCATCACTGGGAAACACCCATACACTCTTAAATTCACACACATACACTACGGACAATTTAGCTTACCCAATTCACCTGTACCGCATGTCTTTGGAATTGTGGGGGAAACCGGAGCACCCGGAGAAAGCCCACGCAAACATGGGGAGAACATGCAAACTCCACTCAAAAATGCCAACTGACCTAGCCGAGGCTCGAACCAGCGACCTTCTTGCTGTGAGGCGATTGTGCTACCCACTGCGCCACCATGCTACCCTGATCTGGGAACAGTGCACTCAAAAAAATTATTTGTTGAATCAATATGATTTAATCATAGCACCCATTATGCATCTAAACAAATCAAGTAAATTGCTTTGAATGTGTTATATGAACACAATGTATGTGAAAATTCAACATGTTTTCAATAGGTCTGTGTAACTTCTTTGCAGCTAATTGAATTAAAATGTTTGTGTTGTGGGGGCGGCGCAGTGGCACAGTGGGTAGCACAATTGCCTCACAGCAAGAAGGTCGCTGGTTCGAGCCTCGGCTGGGTCATTTGGCATTTCTGTGTGGAGTTTGTATGTTCTCCCCGTGTTTGCGTGGGTTTCCTCCGGGTGCTCCGGTTTCCCCCACAAGTCCAAAGACGTGGTATAGGTGAATTGGGTAAGCTAAATTGTCCGTAGTGTATGTATATGGATGTTTCCCAGTGATGGGTTGCGGCTGGAAGGGCATCTGCTGCGTAAAACATATGCTGGATAAGTTGGTGGTTCATTCCGCTGTGGCGACCCCAGATTAATAAAGGGACTAAGCCGAAAAGAAAATGAATGAATGTTTGTGTTGTTTATCTGATTTAATTTATTTTTATTCACTCAATGTCAGTAAAGCACTTCAACTCAACAAGATTCGTCTTTGTTACATCAACAAGTTTCGGTCTTGTCCATGTATGGTTATTAAAATCTATTTAGTCGCTTCAATTAGATTTGTCTTCGTTGGCAGCATTGAAGTTCAGTAATCTCCAAAAAGTACATAAAACATGCAATACATTTATATTTTTTATTAGACATTAGCATAAAGTTCAAACTGTGTTCTTCACTTTGAGGTCTCCATTAAAGGAGCAATGTATAAAACATTTAGCCAAGAAAGCATTTTGTCTAACCAACAAACCTTGGCCTGAAAACCAGAAAAACAAAACATTAAACAATAAACATTAAACAATAGATATTTGACAATTTGGTTGTCAAATAAAGCTACCAATAAAGCTATTTGGCAGTTAAGACAAAAAAAAGTAACATTGAGACAAAAAAGTAACATTTATACATTTACACAAATAAACCTAAAATGAGAACAAGATCATTTGTAAATAACTTTTTTTAAAGCTGTGAAATGGTAACACAGAAGAAAACAATGGTATTTAATAAAAAAAACTATTACAAAAAAGATACTGAGCATCAATGATTGTTCCACTCCCAGAAAATATTTGAAACAGCTACAGTCAGTTGACAACACTGTTGCAATATCAGTCCATTTAAAACACTGCAGCTTCACTAATTATGCCGAGCTTACTTGCTCTAGCACCCCATTTAAATAAACAGTGTCATAACTGCTGTCTATGAGAGCTTCTGTCCAGCTACAAATGTGCATCTTCTTTATTCATTCACTGCATCAGTCTTGTTCAAGCTCATGCACCAGTGTTCAGCTCCCAGTAGCATGTTTGAAGGAAACAATGCAAAAATTAAATCGTCAACATGCAAAATGAACTATAGTGCATTTTTGTTTTTGTCTCCAAGTTACTTGTGCCAAGAATACGTTCTCCATATATATGTGGAACACCACAACTGCAGAATTTCAAAAGTCTGTAAAGCTAAGCATGCGCAGTGACTTCTTATGCGGTTTTATTGGTGGGTATGCAGACTGTACTGTGCATATAACCAGCATAACTACCTACTGTGATGGAGGTGCACAGTAACTCACCAGTAAGAGTCATTCGTATGAAGAGCTTAAATCTCATTGAATCAACAAGTTCTCATCTAATTCATTTGATTATTTCTACATTTAGTTTCAAACAACTAGAATGAATCATTTAACAGAACTAAACTTGTGCCATTCTTTTCCATAAGACATATTTGTATTTTGCAAATCAAGCAAGTGGCTTGTTGACTTTTTTGGGTGTGTCTTTATCACTACAATCGCGTCCGTCCGTCAGCACTGATACATGACTGGACTGATTAAGAGATTGCATAGGAAGACAGATGACACAGCGATGGTTGACGCATACCTTTAATGGAAATTAAGTGAATGCAGCCTTTTTAATAATCATTTCAACGTGCTTTCAAGCCAAAAAAAAAGTGAAAGCATAATTCTGTTGAACAACTTTTGCAATTATACCACTTCGAGATCGGCTCTTTGATGCTATACTTTCACTTTAAATAGAAAGATTAAAAATATGGGAGAAATATGGGAAAATACATAAACGTGATGATAGTGGGATAGAATGATAAAATATGGGAGAATCCCAGCAAAAATGGGATTGTTGACTGGTATGCTCAGGATACATTGGCTGTTTTAGAATTAAAACAACAGGCTAGAGGGTTACCCCAAGATTCAAAGTGTGACACGAAGGGGTCTTGACACTTGGTGTCATTATGTGATGACAAATGAACTTCCATCCGAGGAACATACTCAAGATAAAATTGCATTTCATGTGAAATTTGAACATAACATTTGGGTTATGAGCACAAAGCTTTACTGAAAATGTCCCATAACCTACAGCTGTAATTTGCTGAGGAAAAAAAAGCAAAGCTTTGTTTAAAATATAGTTTTTGTGGCCATTAGGTGGCTCTGTCACTAAACTTGGTTCTTGTGATGCCTTGTCTGACTATCACAAAAAGTCACAAGTTAGGATTGTATATATCATTAAGTATCTTAAAGAATTTCTTTATTAAATTTAGACCACATTTGACATTTTAGCTCTCAATGTATGTCATTGCTGACATTTTATCTACAGCTGTTTAGGAATGTAAATTAATGTAAAGTTGTTATATGCTGCTATGTTTTCAATTAACACTACATGTCAAGTGGGTCACCCAGAATAAACCTGTTTAAACCATGTTTCATTCAGAAGACAAACCAAGGCAGGACTCATGGTGAAGTGATGCCCACTCTGGACATGGCCCTCTTTGACTGGACTGATTATGAGGATATGAAGCCTGCAGACAGTTGGCCATCAAACAAAAGAAAAGGTATGAAAGCACATTTTTTTTAAAGCTTAATCAGTAAGACTTATTTTAAAATTAGCTTCTTGTAGCAGTTGTTTTTCAAGATTTAAAAATGTGATTATTACACTGAATAAAGTTTCTCTAGATTATTATTATTTTTTTTTACATCTGAGCATAAATAACTTGCAAACTCACAGATGGTGGTCTGTTCCCCCTAAAGATAAACGTCGCAGCAAAAACAAGAGCAGTGGGAACACAACAACTGAGGCTGGAATTGTGGAACCATGTGACCATCATCTTGACTGCCTTTCTGGTCAGTGCATCCTGACTTCTTTCTTCCCCACCATCGTCTCACACCCCCCCCCCCCCCCCCTCTTAGTTTTGTCAGTAAGCAAGCAACTTTATCCTTAAAGGATTTTTTCTGTGGTGCTGCTCTGAGTGAAAGAAATATGACAACTGAGAGCTAATTTGCCAAATTTGAGATTTAATTGTATTTTGTTTATTTAATTGTTTCATTTGTTACTTTATTTTATTTTTATTTAAATAATTCAATTCAATTCAATTCAAGTTTATTTATATAGCACTTTTACAATGTAGATTGTGTCAAAGCAGCTTAACATGTTCTAGTAAAGTCCAGATTTCAAAGTTTAGTTCAGTTTAGTTCAGTTCAATGTGGTTTAAGTTTCACTGCTGAAAGTTCAAATACTGAAGAGCAATTCCACCCAAGCGCAGCTCCACAAGTCCCGATCCGAGCAGGCCAGTGGCAACAGTGGCGAGGAAAAAACTTCACCAATTGACGAAGTGAAGGGAAAAAAACCTTGAGAGAAACCAGGCTCTGTTGAGCACGATCATTTTTCTTCTGGCCAAACTTTCTGTGTGGAGCTGCAGTCTAGGCACTGCGGGGGCTGGGGAAGCTGGACATCCATCGTGGAGAAGCTGCAGGTGTGGGTAGGGCACCAGCGTGAGGTCAGGCTGGCCCACAGGATCAAGCGTAGACTTGTTTGTCACTGTAGCCTTTCAGGAATCAGTCTCATGCACTCCATTCCTCCATGACCACTACAGCATCAGCTCAGGATATGGCCTGGTCCAGGATACCTTTGATCATCTCTTCACAGGTCTAGGATTGCATTGATGGCGCTGCATAGTCTGTAGGGACCTCGGGATGAGTATCCCCAGGTGGAAATAGAAAATAAAGAAAATATTTCGCGTAGCTGCTGTTCATAGTGTATTTAAACCAGAAAGAAAATGGATTGTATTAGATGAAAATAGCAGTTATATAAATAAACATGTAAAGTATATGAGAGTTTCTAACACAATGTTTGGTGTATTAAGACAGGAGGAGTGTGTTCTACAGGTGGTTGTCAAGCCAGCTCACCTGTGTGGAGCACACTCATGCATCAAACCTTTATGCGATGCATTGAGTGTATGCTTTACTAAAAAGATAGGTATTTAATCTAGTTTTAAACTAAGATAGTGTGTCTGAGCCGCGGACATTATCAGGAAGGCTATTCCAGAGTTTAGGAGCCATAAATGAGAAAGCTCGACCTCCTTTACTCGACTTTGCTATTCTGGGTACTACCAGAAGCCCTGCGTTTTGAGATCTTAAAGAGCGGGTTGGATTGTAGCGAGACAGAAGGTTAGTTAGATAAACAGGAGCTAGATTATTTAAAGCTTTATAGGTAAGAAGCAATATTTTGTAATCAATTCGGAACTTAACAGGTAGCCAGTGTAAGGAAGATAAATTTGGGGTGATATGATCATATTTTCTAATAATAAATGTCATTAATTTTAGACTATGTTTTTTTTTGCTTGAGGGAACAATAAGAGAAAACAAGGAAATGTTATTTGAGAGAATATATACGTATATTTTCCATATTTACTATCAATTGTAATTTAAGTTTTTTTTTTTTTATCTCTCGTCACCCAGCCTGTCTGGAAAGACATCAAGGAACAGAAATAACTGAGGCAGTCTAAACAAAGAACTAAGAGAAGAACTCAGGCAAGATCAGCACACCTTTTTTGTTGTTATTCATATTGTACTAAATATTTCACAATATTACTGCTTTTGCTGTAATTTGGATCAAATTAAGGCAGGCTTTGTGAACAGAAGAATAGAAAGTTTTGTTCAGCATTTTACAAGTAATCAAAAATAAAACTAAAGACTTTGGGCTCTATTTTAATGATCTAGGCGCAAAGTCTAAGGCACATGGCGCAAAAGCATTAAGGGCGTGTTCGAATCCACTTTTGCTCTTTTAAGGACACAGGGTTGCACTTATTCTCTTAATGAGTTATGGGTGTGTTTTTAACATAACATGCATTAAACCAATCAGAGTCTCATCTCCTACTCCCTTTAAGAGTCAGTTGCGTTGCGATATGGCGCATTTGTTATTTACATGGTGGACTTTGTAAGTGGAAAAACTGAATGCTTCACTAGCGAGAAAACCAACCTGCAGCATGAGGATAAAGAACGAGCCTCCTCCATTCGGCCTCTTTACTTTCTCTTTATTTTACTTTTACTCTTTACTGCTTTGCTTTTGTGGATAAGCAAACGGTGTTGTACACTCTACTGAAGACATCCATTAGCCTACTAATTTTGTTTGTTAAGCACAAAGATTTGTTTCAAAACTATTTCTAAATTCAGTTCTAATTTCCAGCAAACGAATAAATGAACAATAATAAAAAAGTGTGGTCAACAAAAACTAAGCTATATCCAAACACACTTTCTATTCTTATGCCCCATATGGTGATGCATACATCTTCAAAACCGATAGGTGGACAAATCTAAACTTGTTTTTATTAAAACAAATATAAATATCCATGTAATAAATAATTCTAATATTATAATAATAATTTCATACAATGCAAATTGTCATGAATAAACTGAAAAAAGCCCCTCGACATTAAGAAGGCATGGAGGTAGTGGTTTTTATATTTATGTAGAAAATAATTTTTGTAAGGCCTCACAGTGGCGCAGTGGGTAGCACGTTCGCCTCACAGCAAGAAGGTCGCTGGTCGCTGGTTCGAGCCTCGCCAGTTGGCGTTTCTGTGTGGAGTTTGCATGTTCTCCCTGTGTTGGCGTGGGTTTCCTCCGGGTGCTCCGGTTTCCCCCACAGTCCAAAGACATGCGGTATAGGTGAATTGGGTAAGTTAAATTGTCCGTAGTGTATGGGTGTGTATGGATGTTTCCCAGAGATGGGTTGCAGCTGGAAGGGCATCCGCTGCGTAAAACATATGCTGGATAAGTTGGCGGTTCATTCCGCTGTGGCGACCCCAGATTAATAAAGGGACTAAGCCGAAAAAGAAAATGAATGAATGAATAATTTTTGTAACATTTTAATCCTTTAATTTTTTTCATATGGAAAGATATTTGTGTATTGCTGTACATCCTGTGTGTATAAGTGTTTGGACCTGCATAGGCGCATAACTAATTAATTGGTCAATGGTGCAGTCTATTTCAGTTCTTCAAAATAGCAACACGTCAACAATGCGTCTCAACACATCTCCTTTTTAGACCGGAACACCCATGTGTCACACCCTCAGCTCGTTCCTGCAGTCCCAATCACCGCTCTCACTCACCATCCACCACACACCACACCTGTGAACCCTCACCTGATTACTAATCACCCGCACCTGCACCTGCACCTGCAATCACCCACACACTATATATACTCACCTCACTCACTCACTCAGCGGCTGGAAGTCTTCTCTGCTGAATTCTCCTGTGCTATTCCGTGGATGTTCTCCTCCTCCTATGGATGCCAACAAGCCTGTTTAAGGGTAGTGACTATTCTTATGTTGAAGCTTACCAATAAACTGAACTTACCCGCTGAACTGTTTGTGTGTAAGATTTCTCACCCTCTGCACCGCCATTCACCTGCTTCACCACACCACTATTGTGCATCTCTAAGAATAAACACCCTTGAAGTTTATGCTTCTTTGTCATCCTTGTACGACTGTGA
The DNA here is from genome assembly GCA_903798125.1 of Danio choprae. Taxonomy (NCBI): domain Eukaryota; kingdom Metazoa; phylum Chordata; class Actinopteri; order Cypriniformes; family Danionidae; genus Danio; species Danio choprae. The sequence continues at coordinate 725,799 of CAIGQW010055132.1, read as the reverse complement.
CAGGATTCCAGCTTCACAAAACAACGGCGGCTAATGGAGACTAACGCCGCTCTGACCAAAGCTTTGACCGGAGTCGCTTCAGATAATATTCTTAACTAATATTCGTTAACAAATGGTCATTTATGATGACAGTGCCAATCTAGAAACTTTTTTGAGAAAGCCACCAGCGTTTCTCAACATCTATCTGCCTGTACCATTTCTTCATCTCCTGATCATGTTACCATCACCAGAATTCCCTCACCACCACAGAAGGAGCATGAACCCATGCTAACGGATTCCTATCATCTAGAAACCTCGGAGCGACAACGACGGATCAGAAATAAACTCTGCTTATATTGTGGAGAGACATCTCACCTCATTTCGGCCTGCCCTGTTCGCCGCCTTGTCTAATGGTGAGTATTGTGACTCTTACTCCTACAGTCTCTCACATTCCTCATATGAAAGCCCAACTAATCGCTGATTCTCATACTTATCCCATACATGTACTGGTGGATTCTGGAGTGGCAGGAAACTTCATTTCATCTCAATTTATCACCAAACATAATATATCCTTCGTGAATAACGAAACCCACTATAAAATTACCACCATCCAAAACTCACCATTAGGCGACGGCAACATATCCTGACGAACCAAAGAAGTCACCATCCTCTCTCCCTACATCATCAAGAGAAGTTAGTTCTACTAATCCTACCTAGTAGATTGTTACCTCCTTGGCAGACCCTGGTTTGCACAACCCAAAATAGAGTAGATTACAGGAAAAATCCTTGGATGGAGCACAGCCTGCAAGAACCACGGTCATCTACACTCCCTTCCTCGATGTCTTCAGCAAAGAATGAACCACCCAATTACCCCCGCATCGGTCCTAGGATTGTAGTATCGACCTGCTGCCAGATGCTAAATTACCTCACAGAAGAATTTACCCTCTTTTCCTTCCTAAATATGAAGCAATGGAAAATTACATCAGAGAAGCATCAGACCTTCCACCTCACCGGCTGCTTCAAGTTTCTTTTTTGTTGGGAAAAAGGATGGAGGTTTATAACCATGCATTGATTATTGGGTACTCAATGATGCCACCGTCAAGTTCGCCTACCCCCTACCACCCATACCAGCCGCCCTAGTGCTCCGTGAAGCACGGATCTTCAGTAAACTGGACCTCTGAAGCGCCCACAATTTGATTTGTATCCAAGAAGGGGAAGAATGGAAAACTGCCTTCATCACCCCTACTGGCCACTACGAATATCAAGTTATGCCCTATGGCCTAGCCAACAGTCCATTCATCTTTCAAAATTTTATGAATGGAATCTTCCGGGACTTTCTTCACCAATAAACACCCTTGAAGTTTATCCCTCTTTGTCTTCCTTGTATGACCGTGACACCATGAGTCCACAAAGTGGCCCAAATGGATTTGCTATTTAAACGACATGGCGCAAAATGTGAAAATTATGGTTGCGCTGGTTTGAAAATAGCAACAAATCACGCTAAACACATTTCGTACCTTATTGCGCAGAGTGTGTGATAGGGCCCTTTGTTTTTAAGAGGTCTACAAGAGGTGGGATTTATTGCATGAACAAGTCGGAGCCAAACATCACCGGTCATATGCAAAAATATCGTGGTGAAGGCCCAGCTTTCTTTCCAACGATTTTCCACAATTTATTCTCAATTAAGACGTGGTCACTCTGCACTTTTTCGCCCCATAGAATTCTATTTATACGCATGCAAATGTGGCAGACCAGAAGCTCGGTTAAACACAAAACACAAGCTCGGTTAAAGTTAAAGGTTGGTGAACTGTAACCTGTGAAATCACATTATGTGATTGCTTGAGACCAATAGAAGATCAAAACATGACCTCTCTGTATAGAAATGTAAAATATGGATCAATCACTCGTTTTTTTAACACCTAATCATCTTGTTTAATTCTGCCCCTTTTTGCTTTGCCTACAACCCCCCCAACCCCACCCCCCCAGCCCCCCCCGCCCCTGGTATAAACTTATTACATCTGAAACATCAGTGTAAAGCCGCGGTCACATTGCACTTTTCTCCCCATAGACTTTCATTTATGCGAATGCGACAGACTGGAAATGCAACCTCGTGCGACAAGTTAGCAGCAGAAATCACAGGTGACAAATCACCAGCTAAAATAGACTTCTGGACTGCATAGTCCCCAGGCTTACTGCATGCCACAATGCATGAAGTGACCCAAGATCATCTCGACCAGGGGTGTCAAACGAGGACCACAGCCCTGCAGATTTTAGTTCCAACCATGCTCCCACACACTTACCTGTAGTTTTCAAGCCTGAAGGACTCATCAGGTGTGTTTAATTAGGGTTTAATGATTGGAAGAAAGTGGCCTGTGTGGTGGTTACCGGCTTTTCTCTTAATGAACCAAACTTAGTCTGGAGGTTGTGAATATCAGAAGAATATACTTTATTGGAATATTTTCCAACAAAGCAGAGGCGGCCTGGAGGAAACCCATCTCAGTCTCTCCCCAGGACAAATCCGATGTCCCTAAAATTTACTGCATCCTTTATCGTTGCTTCCTCCCACCTTTGTGTTTTCACAGCTGATTCCTGGGTTAACAGGCCTCTCCCAGCTCCTACTCCTTTACGACCCCAATTTAAAGTACCCTCTTCTTGTTGGCCCTTATAATGTACAGATCTAAAGTATTCATCACTATTTTACCACATATAGTTGAAATTTGGCAATCATTACTAGTGTTTGTTTTCAAGCATCTAAACAGGACCCTTCTATACCATACAGTATGTGTCTTTTCAAACATATATGACAGTTTCAACATATGTTGTATACATTTCATGCTTTTCTGACATAGATGGTTCTCATTGAATGCCCAAGACCTCTCTCATGCTCTTTTATGACCCCTTTGGCCTAACCTATCGCCTGTTTTCAAAGACATATAATGGCAGATTCTTATGGCCCTCCATTCACACAATTAAAAATGTCTTTACATAAGTTTAGAAAATAAAAATCTTCTTCACCTGCTTTGGCAAATCATGATTCCTGGTGCATCAGGTAGATGGTCAAATCCACCTCTGACCTGCGAAATCGCATCACGTGATTGCATGAGACCAATAGAAGATCAAAACACAGAAGTCTAAAATATGGACCAACTGCTCGCTTTTTTAAATGTCTGATCATCTTGTTTAATCCCGCCCCTTTTGGCAGCATGTTGCATGCTCAAACTCTAGTATAACTGGGACATTACACTGTGGTAAATGTTTACTTGGGGCACTTTTATTCAATCACCTGCTAGCACAGTTCCTGAAAGCTATCAGTATCTGAACATATGTGCAGTCAGACCAAGTGAACCTAACACACTGCCTCTACTTTGTCAGAAGCTTTAAAGAGTGGTTTAAGTCACATGCTGGTGAAATTTTGTCAATGCCTTAGCTTGTGAATTCACCAGACATTAACCCAATTGAATTTGTGGTTTGAGTTGGAAAAGTGGGTCAATTGTACATCATCACCACCCCGCCATGTTTTTGGGTTAAAGGATGTTCTAAGGGTTATTAAGTAGGTGTTCATAATGTAACACCATACCAGGGTAGTTTATATAGTGGTCAGGATTTTGTAAAGTGTTATATTTGGGTAGGAATGATATCTAGCAGTAAATGAGAACACATTTTTAAAGTTTTTATTGATTTAAAACATGATACATAATGTTTGATATTGTTTACATTTATACTTTTCCTATTGTGCTTTGACCAGGTTCCTGTTGTGACCTCAGAGAATTTGAATGTAAACCCCACAACCGTGGTCTAAACAACAAGTGTTTTGATGACTGCATGTGTGAGGAGGGTGGGTATGACTATTTCATTTTGTTGTTTGTTAGAGGCACTAGAGAGCAAGATCTAGAAACAGAAACATGTCTGGGTCAAATCAGCAGTAACAGATATTAATTAATTTGTATTTTACATAAAAAATATATATATTTTATTCTTTTAAGGACTAATAATTTTTTTTTTTACAATAAAGTGCCCCTATCATGGATTTTCCCCAAGAACAGGTTGACATGTTTACAAGGTCACAAACTATTTAATTGTGTTAAAATATGCATTATTTTTTTACCTTATTTTCTCTACGACTCTCAAACAAGTTGCTTAACAAAACATTTTTCCAAACCGTTCTTTTGCATGACGCTAGTCTGTTGTGATTCATTTGATAACACAGTCTGTTGTGATTGGTCTACTGCATGCAGCACATTTTGCAAGGAGAATGCATGCAACAAGTTGGCAGACACTCTGCTAATGTTTCATATTGACATCAAGATGAAAAGGCTTTGTATGTGTTTTGGAAATGACTTGATTTAATGCCTCTGAATCAACTCTTTCTTTTGAGAGAAAATAACTTCATGTACAGTGCACTTCCAGATTTAAAACTTTAAAGAATATTTTCTTTCATTTAGAGCTGTGCTACTCACTACATGAAAAATACTTTTCAAAAACCCATAATCAGGGCACTTTAATACTAGATACTTACCTAAAGTCAAAAGTTAAATAGAAGAAAAATCTCTTATTCACTCAAATAATCTATTTATTCATTTCAAATAGATTTACAATGCAAGTAATTTTAAATGAAAAAGTCTGCTAAATAAGTGATAAAAAACAATAAAAGTGTTTATATTTTTTTTAGGCCTGCGTTGTTATGCCAAGTTCCACCGCAAGCGGAGGGTGACCCGAAGACGTGGCCGTTGTGTGGACCCAGAATCAGTCAACAGCAACCAAGGAGCTTTCATTACCATCTGACAGGAACAAATGCAGTATAAAGACAGATGAGAGCCCATACTCTAATACCCCATTACCAGACATGCAAATACTTGCTCATCGAAAGTATTTACATGAAATACACAATTACTCCTGAGAATTTTTATTTTAAATTATAAGTAATTTATCATTTGGAAACACTAAAAGACAAACTAAATTTACAAGATATCATTCAAAGGGCAAACAGTAGTATTAGATAAACTTAAGAGAGATAGATGAAGAAGTGTTTTCCCTTCCTTGAAAACAAATAAAACAACATATTCTCTATTGTATACCCCTCAAACTACAATCCTTCCTGAACAATTTAGCTCCTTCTTAGCTATTAATTCAAATTTTATTTATTAATAAATTGCCTCCCTTGCCCATGGATATAAGTGTGATCTACACATCACTAGACAGCACATAACTATTTATCTAGGAAGTTCTAGCGATTTATGCTTATATTTTTCCTATAATGGCATTCATTGAATAATGTATGATAGTGTATTTGGCTAGACACTTTAACTTGAAATGACAGTTCACCTGAAAATTAACATTTACTGTTAATATCTCCTCAAACCATCCAATATGTTGGCGTTTATACATTTTTTTTTTTTTTAGTAGAACAGTAAAGATTTTTAGCTAAGCATGTTGTCCTCTGGTATCCATATAATGTAAGTCAGTTGATGCAGTTACTTATAATATGCATGCAAAACGTAATTATGATGTGCAAAAAACAGAAAATTATTTACAACTTCAGCCTTGGGCTTAGGGCTGTGCAATAACTTATAATGAAATCTATGAAAGCTGTGATTGTCATGCACATCTTGTCAGGGAAGCATGGTCGTTTGACTGACCACCAAATTTTTGATCTGATTTTTTTCTGTCTAATCATCTGTAAAGGATAGTTTGAATTAATAGTTTTGGTCCATGTTATGGTGCATTCTTTTACTGTACCTGACAATATTGACAGTCTCAATTCAAACTTTCCTGTTGACTGGTATGAAATATTGCATCTTGCAGCTACAAAGTCTCAACAACCACACCACTCCATCATGTATTGCTGCCATTAAGGAATTTAGACTCCTGCGCTGACCATGTTACATCCATAGAAGTTCCCTTCGAAAGCTTATTTACAATCACCCTGGCAGCTCTGCTTCCACATTCTAGATTGGTGTAATCTAGATTGATGTCACATATTGCATCATCACAGTAACACATTCTAGGGCACATGGTCATCCCAAACTCTCCACCCATTAGTAATGTTTTGATATATGACTGGGAATGTCTGTTCAGGAAGTCATTTTAATTGAGCTACTAGTACACCTTTAACACAATAAGCAAAAGTGTCAAATGTGTTTTCTAAACTTGAAAAAGATTTCTCTTTTGTTATTGAATCTCTTGACAAAAGATCTCTAAGTAGTCTCATAGATTTCCATGTCAGAACCAGAACATTCACCTTTTCCCTATCAACTCCATGGTTTAAATGTGAACTATGAAAGATGAAGACAGCTGGATGTGCTCTTGAGTAGTGCTCAAAGGTCATTGGACAGTTCACAAGCAGGCCTACAGAGAGCATTAGAAAATCCTTGAGAGATACAAGATCATACTTTTACTTTGATATCATCAACGATAGCTATTTTTACACTATAGATAATATGCTTAAACCACAAGTCCACTCTAATTTAGAAGTCACAGACAAGAGATGCAACAAATGTATTACTTTTTTGATATAGTAGATGCCATTCAATCTTTTCTATCCAGTTTCACTGTATTGCCTCTCCTGATTGTAGACCTGCAGTGTGAGACTCCACACTCTCTCTGCTAATTTCATCACAGCAAGAGATAAAATTAGAAAGATGAAGCCCTCAAATTGTGCTCTGTACCCTTTTCTACAGCCTTGGTGAAATCTAACATTTGTTTCATAAGTAATTTTAGTACAAAGTTTGTTAATCATTCCCTTGAGACTGGCCTTGTACCTTTAAAAAAACAATGAAAAAACAAACTAATTATCTATTGATTGTGACAGATGCTGGATCTCCATCTCTTCTAAATCTTCTAAAATGGACAGTAGCATTTGATACTGTGGACCATAGCATTCTTCTACATGGTCTACGCTACACTGTTAACCACTCACTGGTCACTTAATTAGGTACACCTTACTAGTACTGGGTTGGACCCTCTTATGCTTTCAGACCTGCCTTAATCCTTCGTGGCATAGATTCAACAAGGTACTGGAAATATTCCTCAGAGATTTTGGTCCTTATTGACATGATAGCATCATGCAGTTGCTGCAAATGTGTCGGCTGTACATCCATGATGCGAATCTCCAGTTCCACCACATCCCAAAGGTGCTTTATTGGATTGAGACCTGGTGACTCTGGAGGCCATTTGAGTACAGTGAACTCATTGTCATGTTCAAGAAACCAGTCTGAGATGATTTGTGCTTTATGACATGATGCGTTATCCTGCCTCAAGGTTGGACGGGTTGTGTGTTCAGAGATGCTCTTCTGTATACCTCGGTTGTAACGAGTGATTATTTGAGTTACTGTTGCCTTTCTATCAGCTCGAACCAGTATGGCCATTCTCCTCTGACCTCTGGCATCAACAAGGCATTTGCACCCACAGAACTGCCTCTCACTGGATATTTTCTCTTTTTCTGACCATTCTCTGTAAACCCTACAGAAAGTTGTGCATGAAAATCCCAGTAGATCAGCAGTTTCTGAAATACTCAGACCAAGCCGTCGGTCTGGCACCAACAACCATGCCACGTTCAAAGTCACTTAAATCACCTTTCTTCCCCATTCTGATGCTTGGTTTGAACTGCAGTAGATTGTCTTGACCATGTCTACATGCCAAAATGCATTGAGTTGCTGCCATGTGATTGCCTGATAAGAAATTTGCATTAACGAGCAGTTGGACAGGTGTACCTAATAAAGTGGCCGGTGAGTGTATTTGTTTCAGTATATACTGGTTCTTATCATATCTTGCTTGGAGAAAGGAGTATGTTGCTCCGGGAGATGCTAAATCCTCTACAAACAATGTCAACTGTGGTGTGCCTCAAGGATCAGTACTTGGCACTATCCTGTTTATTCTCCATATTCTCCCCCTTGGACAGGTCATCAGCTGGTATGAAATTTGTGGAGTCTGCATGTCCTCCCCATGTTTGCGTGGGTTTCCTCCAGGTACTCTGGTTTCCCCCACAGTCCAACGACATGCGGTATAGGTGAATTGAATAAGTTAAATTGGACGTCGTGTATGGGGGTTTCCCAGTGTTGGGTTGCGGCTGGAAGGGCTGTAAAACATATGCTGGATAAGTTGGCGGTTCATTCCGCTGTGGCGACCCCTGATTAATAAAGGGACTAAGCCAAAAAGGTCTGACAGGCTTCATTTGATGTGAAATTGCTTATGTACAGACCAAAGAGAAAGATATTTCATTTTAAACTACAGTTCAGTAGAATTCAGTGGTAAGATATTATTTTATAGCCATTTTATAATACTTTATTTGATATCTTAACTGCTTATGAAACATATCCGACACAAATCGGAAGCAAAAAAAGTGCACAATAGCAGAATTGGGTCACATTTAATTGAAAGTGTAAATGCCAGAGAGAACGCAAGTGTATGGATTAATTATGTTTTGCATGCATATGCTTTTTTTTTAATCTCAAAGTAATAGCAGCCACTGACCACCATTATATGGATACCAGAACACAACATTTTCAGCTAAATATTGTCTTTACTGTTCTACTAAAGAAAAAAGTCACCTAAACTTTGGGTTGCCTGAGGGTGAGTAAATTATTAGCTATTTGTTTTATTTTTTTATTTTTATCTTTGGGTGTTCACTTTTAAGTAGTTTAAGCACAAAAGAAGAGTCTTGACTTGATGCTTGACCCTTTTTTATTGCACCACTGGACTGAATTCAACAGGATATGTCATATTTGCATCTCGAAAATATGAAAGGCTACCTGGTAGTCCTATAATGCCAGTTGATAAAAGTTCTTGTGAGAACAAAATGGCATATTTGATTAAAGTTTTAATACAAATGACATCTTTTTTTGTCTAGAAAAATACATATTTGAAATTAATTGAATTTAAGAAAGTAATACTGAGCCTTGAAGAATGTGCATTATAGTTAAACATACATCAGTCCTTGCTTCAAGTCAATACAAATATTGTTCATCTTCCCATGAGGGTTGTACATTATTCAGATTTCAAATTTCAAATAACTTTAAAATAAACCCAGGCTCATTCTGAAAACGTACCACTATATACATTTCTGGAGAGCTCCAAATACATCCAAGGAGATTTTGCAGTTTTTGTTTTTGCGAATCCACCAGAGGCCGCTGTGTACTATTTTTAAGATCTCAAATTTCTTTCGCGAGTGCCATTCGTGCCTGCTGTTCTCACGTATATCCACCAGAGGCCGCTGTCGACTGAACGACTGATGGCTGACTGATTTTACCACATTCTTATCCTGTTATTTACTCATTTATTTTATTTTTTGGATTTTGTTTTTGTCTTACCTGCTTTCTGGAACCGTTCTTTACCAGACTCAAACCTCGTTGTTGTGGTCAGCTCCTCTCTGCGTTTCAAGTTTGCCGACGTACATGGTGAGCTACTGGACAAACTGGTAACAGCAGAAAAGCCGTCCACACGGAGATAAGCGATCAGCTGGTAAACACAAAAAAGAACGGCATCATACCGCCATATATCGTTCTTTTTAAAGACGAAGTGCAGCCATACGTATCTCTGGCTACATAATTCGTGATTTCCAGAAACATACATAGGGCTACGTTTTCAGAATGAGCCTGTGAGGTTTAAAATTCTTGAAATTTGATGGAGGATCTGAGCAACACATTTACATGTCCAATTGATGCTTGGTCCCTTAAAATCACTTTATAGTACACAAGATACCAATTTGGTGTAATTTTGATGCACATGGTGCATCCTTGCAATAGTTAGATGCAGTATTGTAAAAGTATTTCATCTAATTACAGTTTAGTAAATTTTTAATCTGGTCATTCAAATTGTAATTCATTATCCTGACAGAGACTCTAGTCTACTCTTATAATTAAAAAAGAAGCCAATTTAAATTATAAACAAGTTTCCCAATCCTGCTGTTTACATGTTTACAGGCTTTTTTCTACTGTAATGTTTTGTAATGTTGAACTACTGTCAATAACTTAAGCCACTCTTCTATTCTGAACTCTGTGTGGTTAATTTGTGTGACTTATTAGTAATATATACTTTATTTATTATAGTACCAAACAGCTTTCTGAATTTAGATATCTTATTGTAGACTGGAAATGTGCACTGCTTAATCGACTGTGTGTCCTGACAGAAAGATAGATGAATGAGTGTTATCTATATAGGTTAGAGGGATAGAGATGGACCAAGGAGATTAAGGAAACGATGAATGAGTTGTCATTCTAAATCACTGAACTTCTTTATGACTTTTGGCTTCATCTCTGTGTCCCATCGCTGTCTTGATTAAACTGTTTGATAGACTTAAGTTAGTTGGGCTAGAAACGCTTTAGCCTTTGTAAAATCCTTTTTGTCTTTAAGTATTTTTTGTTTTCTTGAAACTTAAGCTCCCCAATTGTCAATTATTTTTAACTGAAATTCCAGAAATAAACATCACTAAGAACACTAGCATTGTAACAGCATTTTGATTTCTTTTATAAATGTTCTGATACAATATTTGACTGTGTTATGTTGTACATATTATTACAGGTATTTGAGTCACAATAGCAATCCGGGTATTTCTCGCTTACTTTGAAGTTTCAATAGTACTTCTTTCTTCACGTATTGTTTTCTCCTAATATCTTGTAGGTGAGTATGCACATATCTACGCAAATTAAGTATACGTACAGCTGAATCGTGCGAGTATTAAGGTAAATCTCGCCTACTCTTTTTTGAGTATTTGCAATTCAAACATACTCAATTGCTCGCCTACTGCATTTTCCATACCTAATAGTAGGGAAGTATACAGTTTCGAAGCTGAAGTGTGCAAATACAACCAATCTACTGACAGATCAGCTGATTGACAATGCTTTCAAACTCTTTCTTGAACACTTTCAAATGCTGTGTGTCAGTGTTGTACAGCGGAAGTCAAAATAATTAGCCCTCCTGTGTTTTTCTTTTCTTTTCCAAATAATTTTTAACAGAGCAAGGCATTTTTCCACAATGTTTCCTATTATGTTTTTTTTCTTCTGGAGAAAGTCTTATTTGTTATTTCAGCTAGAATAAAAGCAGTTTTTAATTTTATTAAAACCATTTTAAGGTGAATATTACTAGCCCCTATTAGCGCAATACTTTTTACTGTCTACAAAACAACCATTGTGAGCTGATGACAATGCAGGAGATGAATTAATATATATATATATATATATATAATTAATATATAAAATATTAATATAAGTATAAAAAAAGTAACTGTCAATTAAAGGCAAGTTATAAAACTGAGGCCCAAATCATATTTTATTGACATCAGAAAGCAAACATGACTCAGGAACCAGAAAGCAAGTATCTAGTACTTCACTTGTTGGCTTCTTTGCTGCCCTTCTTGACACCAGGCCATCTTCCAAAAGTCGGCAGTCAGATTCACTCACACTGGCGGCACTCCAATCCTGCAGCTGAATCCTCTTTAGGAGACAATCCTGGCGCTTGCTGGACTTTCTTGAATGCCCTGAAGCCTTCTTAACAAAAATTGAACCTCTTTTCTTGAAGTTCTTGATGATCCTATAAATTGTTGATTTAGGTGCCATCTTAGTAGCCACAATATCCTTCCCTGTGAAGCCATTTTTATGCAACGCAAAGATGGCTGCACGCGTTTCTTTGCAGGTCACCATGGTTAACAATGGAAGAACAATGATTTCAAGCATCACCCTCCTTTTAATATGTCAAGTCTGCCATACTAACCCAATCAGCTGTCAGCCATTTTAACCCAATCAGCTGGACCTGTGCAAAGAGAAAGTGTCATGGGATGAGGAAATTGTGGGAAAAAGAGCAGAAATGTGGTTGTTTTGGTTAAAAGACTTAACACCAAGAAACTCATCAACTTTACTGTGAGTAGATGTATCCAACCTTCAGAATTCTGACATATCAGGACCTTTCAGTTACATCACTTTGCAGATGCTATCGAGGATGGTTATGGGACTGTAACTTATCTATTGTTGACAAATGATTGTGATCAAAGAATTTGCATGTTTATGATGGGAAAGTCCAGAGTGGCACCGCTCAAACAGGTTACTATTCCAAAAATAGAATTGACAGCAGCCACTATTGCTGTTAAGGTGGACAAGGTGTTGAGACAGGAGCTCCAAATCAAACTTGAGGAGTAAATTTTTGGACTGACAGCACCACAGTGTTAAGATACATTGGAAGTGACTCCACAAGATTCAGGATGTTTGTTGCATAAATTAGAGAGGCTTCTAAACCAGTACAATGGAGGTACGTGAACTCTGCTGACAATCCTGCAGACCAAGCTTCAATAGGTCTAAATGCAGACAACTTGATTGAAAGCAAGAACTGGATTGAAAGACCTGGTTTTCTTCTGAAACCAGAATGTGAGTGGCCAGTTTTATCTGAGAACATGATGTTGTGCCCAGTTGATGACAGTGAACTCAAAAGAGTTTCCACTGTTAACACAATATGCACTCCCAACACTAAAGAGTGTCTAGAACGTCTAATTTGCCACTACTCAAGCTGGAATCAACTGAAGAAGGCAGTAGTACGACTAACCCATCTCAAAGAAATCCTTTTGGATTTAAGTCACAAGAGGAAATAGATTCAGGAAAAAATTCATTATCTTGATGATGGTGTCTTGAGAGTTGGAGGGAGATTAAGCAGACCGGCGATGCCCAAAAGATCCTATCATCTTGCATAAGGACCTGCATATATGCTCGCTTATTCTTGAATATATTCATCAAGCTGTTGGTCACTTGGGACGAAACAATGTTCTGGCGAAGTTGAGAGAGAAATACTGGCTTCCTCAAGCGAATTCTGCAGTTAGAAGAATAATCCATGCATGTCTCACCTGCAGAAGATTAAATGGTAAAGTTGGCTTACAAAAGATGGTGGATTTACCAAAGGATAGACTACTTCCAGATAAACCACCATTCAATATCCCTGGAATTGATTATTTTGGACCTTTTGAGGTAAGAAGAGGATGCTGTTTGGTCAAGAGAGGTGTACTTTTTACCTGCCTCACCATTAGAGCTGTTCACTTAGAAGTCGCACCCTCTCTAGACACAGATGCATGTATCAACACCATTTGCTGACTCATTTGCAGAAGAGGTCATGTCTCATTGACCCGTTCTGATGATGGAACAAACTTCACAGGAGCTGATAAAGAGTTGGATGAAGCAATGCAGAATTTGAATCAGGCAAAGATACAAGAAAAGATGCTAAAGAAAGAAATTCAGTGGATATTCAATACTCCTCAAGCATCTCACCAAGTCTGGGAATGTCAGATTCGCACAGTGAGAAAGGATTTGAATTCTGTTCTGAGACAGCAACTGTTTGATGACGATGGACTACACACGTTACTGTGTGAAGTTGAATCGATTATCAATGACAGACCTCTTACCAAAATGTCTGACGACCCTAATGACCTCAAAGCCTTGAGCCCCAATCATCTGTTGGTGATGAGGAAACAAGCAAGCTTACCTCCAGGGGTGTTCAAAAAGGATGACATCTATGCAAAGCGCAGATGGATTTGCATAGGACTTAGTGCATCTTTTCTGGCATTGATGGACTTCAGAATATCTACCTCTTCTCCAGGAAAGTCAGCGATGGTCCAGACTCAAAAGAAACTTTGATATTGGAGACATTGTCTTGATTATGGATTCCACTGCTCCTCTGAATTCTTGGATGATGCGTTGCGTCTTCTTAGTGGAAGTGTTCAGACATAAAGCAGCACAAACAATTTCCAAATTATGTCTGTTGCAAGAAGCTGTCTGAATGTGATTTGGAGGATAGATCAAGTCAGGACATACGTCGTATCGTGTATGGCTCTAGATAATTCAACATGATAATTGATATAATTGCCAGTCTATACAATTGGGGGCTGATATGTAAGAGCCATAATTTGATTTATTATAAATTATTAATAATGCTCTGATTCATGTACAGTTTACAAATGTTGATATGTTAAGTTGTGTACATTTATTGATTTCACCCCTACTCTTTTGTTTGTAATGGTTTGCTCCGTCCTCATTGGATTGTTTAAGTTCATACGATATAGAAAAGTGAAAGAAGCAACAGTCTGTTGACCGGAGTTTGCTATGCTGTTTGAAAATTCAGTAAACATCAATAAATGAAAGGAAACCAAAGTCAATTTATTGCCCAACTGATTTTGAAATTCTGAACGTACACCGACATATTGCTCTAAATATTTTTTACGTTAAAGAAATAACCTTGTAAATAGTTTAAGCATTGCAGACAGAGGAAAAATTTTAAATCAGATCAAACATCTGTCACGGATCACAGAAGGTAGAGGCAAGAGTTCAGTTCACAGAGTGTTTATTAAACACAATATCTTCGCACCGAGGTGCTAGCAACAGTTCAATGTAGAATCAACTGAGTCAGTAGAATTACTTCCCTTGAGCAGAGCAAGTCGGTAACAGGGGTTAGTCTCTGGGTGTAGCGAGTAGCAGATGGTCTTGGCAGAAGATCGGGATGAGAAGACAGAGAGTGATGCGATCGTGTGAAGACGATACCTGACAATGAGTGAACGGAGTGGGTGAGTCTTTATAGTGTGGTGTTGATGACTGGAACAGGTGAAGGTGATGAGTGCACAGGTGTGTATGATTAGTAAACGGGTGATTGAGTGCGTTGTGTATTGGCTGGAGAGTGTGACTGGTGATCGGGGCTGATAGAACGTGCAGGGGGTGTGACAACATCCACATTGTGTATGTCTAGTTGCAGTATCATGTGTTTCACAATTAAAACATTATATCAGCAGACACGTCACTGCATGGAATCTTTCAAAGAAACTATTTTGAGCTATTTAAGTGTAGAAGGTAATGACAATGCAGAAGATCTTTTAAGTATTGCAGATGAAACAATTTAAAAAAAAAAAAAAAAAAAAAGTTAAAGTTATTTTATAACTATTATCATATAGTTCTAAAAAACTGAGGCCCACACGCACACATATATTTAAATCATTTTATTGACATAAGCAAACATCACTCAAGAACCAGAAAACACGTTTCTAGGACTTCACTTGTTGCAACAGCCTGAACAACTTCTGGGATGAATGCTTATTGTTTTGAGCAGGTCCAGGAGCATTTTGACCTGTGACAGACTGATAATCCACCTGTAGAGCAATTGTAAGTTCAGGTTGAACCGACTGAAACATAGACTTGTGGTTTGAAACTACCGGACTGCTCAATGCTTGGGAACTTGTAGACTGGTAACTTGATGGCACAAGCACTGAAGAGGTCTGAAATCCAGGCTATAAGACAGTCTCATAATTTGACAGTACTAGAGGCTGGTAGCTGGACTGCACTGGCATGCCTGAGGAAGATGAGCTGGACTGAGTGAGAGACTGACTACTGGGCAGCATTTGAGGCTGGGAAACAAACTGCCCTGGAACAGGAGATACCTGGTATTCAGCAAGAGAGATGGTCTCTGAACTTGATTGCGCCAGGGGCTGGTACATTGGTTCCACTAGCAAAGCTTGGGGAGTGTAGCTGGGCCAAGAATGAGACTGCTGGGTAGATAGCACTTGAGCTGGTGTTAAAATGGACTGGAGAGTAGATGTGAGGGGTTTGGGATGGCTAGGCTTCCCAGGTGCCAGGTCACTGGACTGTACAACAGGCTTGGTGGGCAGAATTAGGGTTGGAAGATTCGTTCTAGGTGGAGACTGAAA
>CAIGQW010055132.1:647812-667734 GCA_903798125.1 Danio choprae | reverse complement strand
AGTGTGAATGGTGATCAGGACTGATAGAACGTGCAGGGGGTGTGACAAGATGACCTGGCAAAATAGATTAGCACTCAATTGGATATTAGCAGATAAATCAGGTGTGTGTGTTTTCTTCGGTAGCCAATGTTGCACTTATATTCCAAATAATACTGCACCAGAAGGAACATTTACAAAAGCCATGACGAAATTGAAAAAATTACAAGAAGAAATGGCTACAAATGCAGGAAAAGATGAAAAGATATGGGATTGGTTTGATCTAAAACTTGGTGCATGGGGAGCTAGGTTAGCAAAAATAGGAATGTTTTTAGGAGTTGGAATGGTAATGGGAGGATTATTATTTTGTTGTGTTTTTCCTATAATAAGATCCTTAGTCATCAAAGCCACAGTAAAACAAATGGCGATACTACAATATCAGGAAAGTGATAAATTGATGCTAGTAAATAATCAGAATAATTTACCTCAAAAATGGGCTTATCAACCAAATTTTGTATCAACAAGTGATGAATACTCAGATAGTTCAGATGAGGAGAAGGATGATGAATAAAGAGGATCCATGCCTTGGGTGTAAGTGCTAGTCAACCTCTACCCCAAAACGGCGGCTCTCTACGATACGCAAAGTATCTGGGCTGAAGATCAACTTTTTCTACTTATTATGTGTGTGATTGGTAGCTTAGAATAGTGAGTAGTGAAAATGTATTATGATTGTGTATGTTTATTCTTTGATTTGTTTTTATACTATGTGTTAAATGACTGTAACCCCCAGAAGTAAATGTATAACCACATTTATGCTTAAAACATTACCTCCTGTGCTATAACAACAAAGTAGAATCGAGTTTTTTACTGTGTACTTGTTAAAACCGGACACAGATGTTTGGCTCGGCTCTATTCCAAAGTGCAATTACATGATCTGGTCATTTGTAATAATACTGTGACACATATTTGTCATTAGGTAGTATGACTTAGGGCTGAATCATGAAGTTGCACTATGGGCCTAAAGCAAGAATATTAAGACTTAAAGTCTTAAGAGGAGGGAATATGAAGTGGATTTTTTTACTCTTTAAAGTGTGAAGATATATATATATAATCAACTTGTATGTGCGTAATCTGCTTGTTAACTTATATACCATTAGAATAATCAAAGTACTATGTAGAGTTAGAAAGAAGAGATGGCCTGAGTAAACAACTAAGGGGTCTCAAGGGATGCATAAGGAAAGGGATAACACCTGGTGAAAAAGTTAAATATAGATGGACAAGATATATAGTTAAAGGTCTAGTATGGGGGTTAAAACTAAGTTTGATCTGGTGTGACAACTGTAGAACAATGTGAAAAACAGATGCAAAAGTGTATTTAAGGAGACAAGAGCCTCAGTGAGTCAGATTGTTCAGGCAGAGATGCTGCTGGGGGTCTCCTGAAAATCTCCTTTGTTGTCGACAATAAAGAACTCTTCTGAAATCAAAACCATCAAACTTGGCTGATTATTGAAGATAGAAAAAACTGCTACAACAGAAGAACTGAGGACTTTAGATCCTTGAACATTAGAAGACGGACTCACATCATACCCAGACATGCCAATACTCACTGCATTTCTCACAGTACCAGAAGACTACCACTTCCAGTTGAATCAACACCAGATCCCTGAAGTTGGCTTCTAGTGGAAGAATCAGAGCCCGTTTTTTCAACAGTCATGAGAACGCCTGAAGAGCCAGCCTGAGGACTGTAACTTCCGGTGTCATAGCCTCCTTTAACAGTAGCACTGTAAATTGTACTTTTGCTGGGATTATTAGGTCCAGGAAGTCCGCCATTGCTACCTGGGCTATATGCATAAACTACACAAAACAATTATATAAACAGATGTATAGTTATACAACAACAACAACAACCTTACCAGTTGCAACATCACATGCACCAAGGGCTAAAAGTACTGCTAAACAATAACTGCAAAAGAACAACAGCCATTTAGTAGATGTTAAACTATAAACAAAAACAAACATATCTTAAAATAGCAAACCTTAAAATCCACATTGTTGTTGAACCCATAGTAAGCAAAGTCAATCAACCAACCACTATTCTCAACAAATAAAACTACAAAATAAAAAGAAAAGCTTTCAACACACCATGTGGAGCTGCTTCTGATCTGGCCTTTCTATAGTGTCTGCAACTAGCGATCGCTAATCAGTTGTCTCAGGAGTCATTAATGGATCATTATTAGTTTCAGTTGTCTATTGTCAGGTGTTACGCATTATGTTCACGGTATGTCAGGTGATTTAAAAAAAACTAAATAGAAAACCTAATAATTTTTTCCAAACAAATGTGCTTTTAATATTTTGGAAAGGTATAGTGATGGTTTGAAATAGAATGATTTGTGTTGTGTTAATCAACATACTCTTAAATGGAAAAGTATACTTTTTATATAAATAAATAAATAAATAAATAAATAAATAAATAAATAAAAGTTGCTTATTATCTAATTTACTGAGGTTTATTTTCCTGATTAACTGCATGTCAGGTAGGTCAGTGTAGTTTAAATGTATTGCGAGGAAATATCTATAGCACCATTTACACAGACGTGTTTAAACTTATAAAAGACATAACATCAAATGTGTTAGAAAACTGACACTATGCTACATTATTAGTAGTAGTAGTAATCAAACCATACATTTTAGTTGGAAGTTATAAATTTTAGACAGATAAAAAAAGTGTTATATTTTGTTGTTTTAGCATATTCAGGATGATTATTTTGTAGTCTTTTATCATTATTTCAAACCTGAAAAAAACATGAACTTAAAAGTTAGCATGTACAGAGTTTCCTAAAGACTTAATAGAACCATGTTATCCTTGTTTTTGAAGATTGCTTGCAATAAATTAATTTCTATGGGAAAAGTGTGATCAGTAAAATATCTTTCTGAGAATGTTAAAAAAACAACACAAAAAGACCAAGCTGCATACCGGACACTCATCTATCATAACATTGTTTATATATATAAACCACCGGTATGCACGTCCACCTGGATGATGTGACTGCAGCCGCAGGACAATAATGCCAATCTGTTGACCACACACCAGCTGCAGGTGGAAAGGAGATTAGGCAGAGAAATGCTCAACTAGGCAGTTGATCTTTCTCATATCTGAGAAACACCCACCCTGTGACCTATTTGGACCTGCACCTTCTCCACGATGGACGCCCATTGCTCTCAAGCCTCCACACACAAAAAAAAATGAAATGACATGCAACACACATGTATGAATAAAATAATTATGAATATAAAGTTAATGTCAAATGAGAACAAACTCCATGTAATCACACTCAATTTCTGTAGAATTAAAGTTGTTTTTCTCCATCACTGGAACCAGATGTTTTCTATATGTATTTCTAAATCACAATATTTCTAAAACCCAGTTTGGATGCTTTATTCGATTCTGGTTTAGCCAAACCTGTGTGAAACAACTTTTATCTGTTAACACTTTAGATAATATTGTAAACCTTTAAACCAAATGTAATTTATTAACAGATTTTACAAATACAATATAATTTTCTATATTTCCCAAACTGGGGTTTCATCATAGAACCCAGTTATGGTTTTCACCTGAAGAAACCTTCAATATACACTCCCTGGCCACTTTATTACATACACCTTACAAGTATGGATTGGACCACCTTTTGTCTTTACAACTGCCCTGCTCCTTCGTGGCATAGATTCAACAAGGTACTGGAAATATTCCTCAGACATTTTGCTCCATATTGACATGATAGCATCACGCAGTTGCTGCAGATTTGTCTGCACATCCATAATGCAAATCTCCTGTTCCACCACATCCCAAAGGTGCTCTATTGGATTGAGACCTGGTGACTGTGGAGGCTATTTGAGTACAGTGAATTCATTGTCATGTTCGAGAAACTAGTCTGAGATGATTCGCGCTTTATGGCATGGCATATTATCCTGCTGGAAGTAGCCATTAGAAGATGGTATTTTGTATTAATTAGTAAACGTTTATATTTTGCAAATTAATGTTGCAGTGATAAATTATACCTTATAGATTATAGCACACGTATCATGCCTTGTATTAGGTCCTTATTCATTCTGAGGATGTTAATGCATGTTTTCACATAAATAAAGTCACCTTTACTTTTATAGGAACTTTATTCAATTCAATTCACGTTTATTTATATAGCGCTTTATACAATGTAGATTGTGTCAAATAGTAAAAGTTCGATCTAATGGTACGATTGCAAATGTGGTTGCTCTGTTGGCTGCAACGGAAACATGGCTTCTCTTCAAACATGCAGCAGATCTTTATGCAGAACCGTGAACTAGTGTTTTTTGTAAGATTTTGCTTTATTTCATGTGTAAAGTCTTTAATGTCCTTTTAAGGATTTTATTATATTCAAAACAACTCTCAGAAAGGAGAGTTTACTGCATGTTTTGAATGATAAGTTTATCAGAAAGAAAATAAATAATTGTTTTTATAATTTTATTAGTCAATGCATAAAGTAAATATAAAGGGATTTAATTGCTCTGGTACTTTTTAAAGATTTAAATTTTTTGTAAATTAGATAATATAAGAGAAGAGAAATCCAACACAGGGCCACTCTTATCAGAGAAATGGTTGAAAGTGCTTAAAAGTGAAGAAAAGAGACACATTTTAACACGAGGTGTGAATGGTTAATGTGTTTCTTTTGTCCACTTGTAATCAGTTTCACGAAAACGCAACTTGATACCAAGTGCGAACAGGGCCTAAGCTCTGGAAAATCAGAGTTATTCAATGTAATCATTGATTAATTGTGACACATGAAACAATTTTATCAAACATTGTTTGATGCTTAAAATCAATTACCTTGTTGAAAAACAACTTGTGATACATAAATGCTTTTGTGAACACACAAAAATTTTCAGGAATGCTTTAACATGAAAAGAAAACTGACAAAATAAATATCCATGTATGTCCCTGCTTCGGGCCCCACTATTTTATTACTGGATTTTATTAATATTATGTCAATGAAAAAAAAAATCTATATTATACTAAGAAGATGCACGACTGATGGAGCTGAAGAAACAGTGGCACTGCTGCAGAACACTCAATAATGTCACAAAAATAGATTTATCCTTTTGGTGCAGAGAAAAGAAAAAAAAGAAGAAAACAGTAGAAGAGAAAGAACAGCTTGAATAAGGTAATGTGCGAAAATGAATAAAATCTAAACTAGGTTTACTGCAAACTCATATTAAACTCATATACAAAAAAGGTAGGCGTACAGATGTCTTGCTGCTTTATGTTGTTGTGGGAAATAGCTTTTTTTAAATGTTAAAATAACACTCTGTTCCAGGTTTTCCAGTTGTGCTCTTATGCTCTGATGGAGATGGGAGGTGTAGTCACATGACTCTTGTCAGGCTGGAGTCACATGGTTTGTGTTTGCAGTCACTTCAGAACTGCACACATTTCTACACACAGTTATGATGAAAGTGTTTCATGCTTCCTTTGTGAAATACTGAAAACTACAGAGGAACATTCAATTGTGTACAGGCAGTGAAAGTATGGAAATACCAGCCATAAATCTCAAGGTAATTTATTTTCAATCATTTAGTGAGTATATAGTGAGTACATTGATATTATTCATCACCAGACAATTCATTTAATTGCTAAATTATCCTTTTAAAGTTTAAAGATAAAAAGTTGTGTCATTGTGGTTTCATTAAAAATGACTCTACATTTTATCAAATCAGATGGGAGGCTTCAAAGATAATTTTCTTAAAGAATTTATCAGTAACTAACTGCTATTGTTATAACTGAAAGCAAGCTTTTACATGACCTTTTGTAATTTTTGTTGTTGTGAGGGTGCAGCGAGGAAATGGTAACATTCTGAATGGCAATACACTAGCAAATTCTTGCTTTTTCCCTTGATTTAAAACATGATTTAAAACATTGTTCAAAAGCATGCTGACCATAACTCATTTTCCATTTTATAAATACCCCATATCATAGGTGCAGCAACACGCTGTCTCTAGAAAATTATATATGTGTGCATTTACTCATGAACTGCACTATGTGTGTTTTCTCTGCAGGCCATTGTGTTGGTTCACTGGATACTGACAGTTTGGTGAGAGTTATTGCACATTTGTGCCTTTTTTCATCACTAACCTGAGGAATTTCACCTTTGGTGAATGTTTGTCATCCAGTTTTCAATTCATCAGAAACATTTCTTCTTCAAACTAAAAACTGAAGCTTTCTAAATTCCTCCTAAACACCTAAACATACAGTAGTACATTAAAAACAGTGACTAAAGTGCATAAATGTTCAAATATCCACCATTTGCATACATACATATATATAGGAGGTAAATCAGTAAAATATATTCATCTGTTCAAAAAAAAAATAGCAGTATCAATATTTCCTTCATTAAACTGGATTACTTCTAAATACATGTTTACACTTCAGATTAAATTACTGAAGAAATATTTAGTTCCATAACCATTGTTTGATAACATAAATGAGTACAGCCCTCACAGATCTCTCTTTTAAATTAATATTTTCTATAGGATGCTTTACAATTATATATTTGTGCATATACATTAGACTAGTCAGTACCAAAGCTAAAACTGCAACTAATTTAACAACAACAAAAAAAACTTCACAGATCACAGTCCATGAAATTGTACAAATTTAATATGTTGGGGGAAAATATTCCATACAAATGTAAAAAAACAGGAAAAATCAAGAGAAACATTAAAAAGATACAATGTAGTTGGAATTTTGTAGTTTGAAAGTTTTTCAATGTTTGTTTGAATTTAATCGTATTATCTTTCTATTCCTAAAGAAGTTCGGTGACCAAACTCTTTTAACGGATATATCTGTTTAATAAAATAGTTTTTTGTTTAAATGTAGCAAAATGTATTAGCTATATTGACTGAGAAATGAATAAAAATATTCATTATTAAAAGGGGGTGTACTCATTTATGCAAAGCACTGTATGTGTTGCATCGAGTCAACCAACTTCTGGCACACAGAAACTGTTTTGTTTGTATTTTAGCCAATATACAGTATATTGAGCATACTGGTTTCTGATGAGTTGCAACAGCTGGGGTATGCGTGGGAGATGATGCAGTAGGCATGAAAAAACAAAAGCGCACATACGAAATGATGTAAGCAAAAAAAAAACTACAGTCCGCACGTGGGGGCAACAAGACAAATGCAAGTAAGCAAATAGACTGCAAGATCCACATGAGAGATGATAGGCATGAGCAAAGTGAAGGTGAGAAATAAAGCATTAGGTGTGAGAAAAATTGTTGTATGGCACTAAAATTGTTGTTGAGTAAGCAAGAAAAACAAGCTAAAGACTGGCAAACAGTATTACAATCTTGGGTTGTTGACTACATCAATATCAATAATAATAAATTACTTTGAATTAATTCATAATATTTTTAATTGAGCGTCAAGATTATGTTTTAGTTGTTCTGGTTGCTTTGGGTGTCCTATTTCATTTTGCCCTAGTTCGCTAGACTTTTTGGTTGTTGATTAATTCCTCACACCTGTTTCAAATCAGTTAATTTTTCTTATGTATATTTTAAGGGAACCTATTATGCCCCTTTTTACAAGATGCAAAATAAGTCTCTGAAGTCCCTAGAGTATGTGACGTTTCAACTTAAAATAGCCAACAAATAATCTTTTTTTTTTATATAACTCTTTGCCTGTTTTAGATTTTTGACAGTCGCTTTAAATTCAAATGAGATTGTGCTCCCTTCCCCTTATTTAAAAGAGGGCGGAGAAGAAGGTAGTCTATAATAGAGTTTAGATTCTCTGCCTGAGCCCAAGCCCAGAATTGACCTGACCCTTGGGCTGGGTCAGGCCTATATTTCCTGCCACTATCTTTGGGCCAGGCCCTGGCCGGTCCACGCTGTGATCAAGCATTTGTGGGGGGTTTTTTGTCATTACTTAATTAGCCTAATTGGGTGGAAAGCTATGCTATAATTAGAAATATTATACAAAAAGTCGGCCTAAGCAACACGTGTGGGTCTACAAAGTTGTACAATTTGCAACGCGTGTCATGCACAGCAACACTCTAGCACATGGGTGCCCAATCCTGTTCCTGGAGATCTACCTTCCTGCATATTTCAGCTGCAACCTTGATCAAACACACCTGACTTTAATTACCAAGTGCTCCTTCAAATTGGTTTAGTTTGATTAGGGTTGGAGCTAAATTCTGCAGGAAGGTAGATCTCCATGAACAGGGTTGAGCACCCCTGCTCTAGCACTTGCAACAGCATCTCCTCCACTGGCACACATTTACACTGCACATGTCTGCATCTGTGAAATCTGTGGATCTTAACGGTGCAATTATTGGGTAAAATGGCTATTATTTATTGTCATTTCATGTGTTTTTGGTCATTATCAATGCACTGTTACTTTAGCGTGAGCAGTGGCAAAAATAGACCCAGCACTGAAACGATCGAAAATTGTTGAAAAAAAAGAAAAAAAAAAAAAAAAACATGCCCTGCTCGTGCGTGCGGTGTGAAAGAAGTGGTAGCAAAAAAACGGGGACTTCCATAATGAACAGACACATGAAGCAGGTTTGCCATGGAAAAAAAGATGACCTTCAACCTTCAATGTCCTCTTTTGTTAAGATCCATTCTGATTAAACAAACAATGCAGTTTACATGCTTTGTCCTTGTTGCATTATTTATTAAGATAAATCTATACTAATTTCTGTAGTTCAAACAATTCAGAATTGTAGTCGAGAACGTCTATTATAACGTATTGAAACGTATTTGTCAGTGTTCTGTCGTGTCCATGTGCTTTTGTTGTCATCATGTGATCCCTTTGTTCTGTTTCCCGCCGTCTTCAGTGTTCATTAGTTTCACCTGTGTTCATCCCCTGTGTCTCATTAGTTTAATTATCTCCCCTTGTATTTATACCCTTCTGTTTGTGTCCTTCGTGGTCTGGTATTGTATTGTCTCTACGTCGATGTCCTGTCTGCGTGTCCTGTCTCATCCAGTGCCTGTATCCTGTAAGTGTTGTGTAAATAAATCCGTCTTAATTGTTAATCTCGTGTTTCCTGTTCCATCGTGTCCCGCATCGAGTTGTTACAGAATACCGGACCAAAAGTAGCGGCATGTTTTCCTCCGATTTTCTTTTGTATAGTCTTTTTGCTGGACACTGGGAAGTTACTCATTGACTTCTGGGGCTATTTTAACCTTCAACTGTTTCTGCACAGCAAATATCCTTCCAGTCAACTGTTTCTAGACAGTCTTTTAAATCCTGTTCATGATAAAAACCCCAGCTTCAGAGTCGTGAGTAACTTCCCACGGTCCCCCAGAACTGCAGCCAGTCAGCCAGCTCCAGCACTGCTGCAGTCAGCCAGCCCCCCAGCTCGCCCTCAAGCTCCGGAAATGGAGCTCGCTTGTGGGTGCTGCCTGTCAACGTCGCCCTCTGGAGGGTGTCGCCCACGTCAGCTCCTCCAACCTCCGAGCTGCGGACTCCCTCGGCCCTTCGACCCTAGGGCTCCGCGTTGGCTCACTCCTCCCTTGTCTCCGTCATGGGCCGTCTTCCCACCAGCTCTGCCAGGCTCCCTCATCTCTCCGGCTCCACCTTGGTCAGTCGTTGCCCTTCCTTCGCCTCTGGACTCCACTCCTCTGGCTGCACCTCGTTGCACCGTCCTACCGGCTGTGTTGAGCTCCTCCTTCCCTCCAGCTACGCCTTGGTCCTCTGGCTCTGGCTCCGCCGCGGGCTTCCGGAACCCCGCCGTCGCCTTGCTCGGGTGAGCCGCCTGCTTCACCCGGCCCTCAGGGACCTCGGCGTCACCTTCCCCCTACGGCTCTCCGTCCCCTCCTTGGGCTCCACCGCCATCAGCGGCGTCTCCCTCGGTCGGCCCCCTGGAGTCGGCAGCCACTCCTCCTCCATGGTCCCTCCCTTCCGTCGACTCCGCCTGGGGCAGTCCTTCTGGCTGTGTCCTGGGTCTTCCTGCTCCAGCTCCCTTCCTGTTCCTCCCTACTAAGACTCCTCCCTGGTACCCTCCCCTTCCACCCTCCCTTATTCTATTGTTTTTTGTGTTGAAGGCGCCAGGACGCACCTTCAAAAAGGGGGGGAACTGTCAGTGTTCTGTCGTGTCCATGTGCTTTTGTTGTCGTCATGTGATCCCTTTGTTCTTTTTCCCGTCTTCAGTGTTCAATAGTTTCACCTGTGTTCATCCCATGTGTCTCATTAGTTTAATCATCTCCCCTTGAATTGTTAGTTAATTAGTTTAATCATCTCCCCTTGAATCATCTACCCTTCTGTTTGTGTCCTTCGTGGTCTGGTATTGTATTGTCTCTACGTCGATGTCCTGTCTGCGTATCCTGTCTCATCCAGTGCCTGTATCCTGTAAGTGTTTTGTAAATAAATCCGTCTTAATTGTTAATCTCGTGTTTCTTGTTCCATCTTGTCCCGCATCGAGTTGTCACAGTATTGAAAAATAGTCGGGTTTAAATCGGGCTTGGGCTCATAATTACAGTTAACGTTCTCTCTTATTGTGGTTTGATAAAAGCAGCTGGAGTTGTGCATTTCTGGAACTTTAAGCTTGACAACAGGAAAATGTATAAATATGTTTGTTTCAATCAGAAACCATTTATTGGTGTACTTTTTAAGCATATTATTGAGTGTTTTACAAAAGAAAACTATACCAAATTGAGTTAAAGGAGAGTGGTAAGTACAATGTTTGTTTTAACAGTTTGAATATTTGCTTACACAGGGCATGCTTACTTTCCTGGCTTCCAGCTTCTTATGTGTTGGGGAACTTTAGTGTTCTTGCAGTGGGAGTGTGGGCCATAGCACAGAGAGACTCCATAGATGCTGTTTTATTGGTAGGTGTTTTATTTATGCATGAAGGCTTTTTAGACAATTGATTTGATCTTTATTGATGACTGATGAGAAATCCATAACTAGACTTTTGACTATACACTCACCAGCCACTTTATTAGGTACACCTGTCCAACTGCTCGTTAACACAAATTTCTAATCAGCCAATCACATGGCGGCAACTCAGTGCATGTAGACATGGTCAAGACGATCTGCTGCAGTTTAAACCAAGCATCAAAATGGGGAAGAAAGGTGATTTAAGTGACTTTGAATGTGGCATGGTTGTTGATGCCAGACGTGCTGGTCTGAGTATTTCAGAAACTGCTGATCTACTGGGATTTTCACACACAACTATCTCTAGGGTTTACAGAGAATGGTCCGAAAAAGAGAAAATATCCAGTGAGCGGCAGTTTTATGGATGCAAATGCCTTGTTGATGCTAGAGGTCAGAGGAGAATGGCCAGACTGTTTCGAGCTGATAGAAAAGCAACAAAAACTCAAATAACCACTCATTACAACCAAGGTATGCAGAAGAGCATCTCTGAATGCACAACATGTCGAAACTTGAGGCGGATAGGCTACAGCAGCAGAAGACCACACCAGGTGCCGCTCCTGTGAACTAAGAACAGGAAACTGAGGATACAATTCGCACAGCCTCACCAAAATTGAACAATGGAAGATTGTAAAAATGTTGCCTGGTCTGATGAGTCTCGATTTCTGCTGTGACATTCGTATGGTAGGGTCAGAATTTAGCATCAACAACATGAAAGCATGAATCAATCCTGCCTTGTATCAATGCTGGTGGTGGTGGTGTAATGGTGTGGGAGATATTTACTTGGCACACTTTGGGCCCATTTTGGCACACTTTGGGCCCATTAGTACCAATTAAGCATCGTATCAACGCCACAGCCTACCTGAGTATCGTTGCTGACCATGTCCATCCCTTTATGACCACAGTGTACCCTTCTTGTACTCATCTTCTGATGGCTACTTCCAGCAGGATAATGCACCATATCATAAAGCACGAATCATCTCAGACTGGTTTCTTGAACATGGCAATGAGTTCACTCAAATGACCTCCATAGTCACCAGATCTCAATCCAATAGAGCACCTTTGGGATGTGGTGGAACAGGAGATTCACATCATAGATGTGCAGCCAACAAATCTGCTGCAACTGTGCAATGCTATCATGTCCATATGGACCAAAATCTCTAAGGAATATTTCCAGTACCTTGTTGAATCTATGCCATGAAGGATTAAGACCGTTCTTAATGCAAAACCCGGTACTACTAAGCTGTACCTAATAAAGTGGCTGGTGAGTGTATTTCCTTAATGCATTTCTTTAATGCATGGTGCTTAGCCCATTTTGGTTTAAAGGTTTAAAAGTTGATGACTACTGTTACTGTATATAATATCTTCAAGTTGAGGGTAGTTAATGTTTAAGTGTGTGTATGTGTGTTTATGTGTAATATATTTGCCATATTAATGTTTGGTCTTTGCTCTCTTTCATTCAGTTCTTGATTGGACTGGCAGTGACCATCCTGACTGATATTGTTCATTTCGGGATCTTCTATGCAGCAGCTGAACTCCTGTACGAGAGAACCACGCGGGACTTATTCCGCTTTAGTGGAGGCATGGCCATCCTGAGCCTCTTGCTCAAACCTGTTTCCTGCTTCTTTGTCTATCAGATGTACCGTGAGCGGGGGGGTGAATACAATGTCAGTTTTGGTAAGTGAATAACTGAAGGCCTTAGGAAGAAAGAATAATTAGTGAGTCATGTTGGTCCATAGTGATTCGTGATGCATCTAAAAGTATTTCAGTAGGGATAAAATACCACCATTGTTTGCTCGGGGTCCAAAACATTACTGAGCCTATTTTAATTATTATAGTTCTGAGCAGTATTTCACCTAATATGGCAAGAAAAATAAGTATTTAAAAAATAGGAGCGCGTAATTGAATTTTAGAGCCGGTCACAAGACACATGCCTGACAGAGTGGCCCCCAGAAACAAACAGACAAACAGCCTGACTATAATTTTAAGAACAGTTTTTGGGTCCAGAGGAATTAGGCCTGTTTTGACAGATTTTTTTACTGTTAGATCTTTATGATCCTTGATCATAGTTGCTTTGATCGTAGGTTTTTTAATAGTATGGCCTACACGTAAAAATTCTAATGAAAGAGGGTTTTTTTTTTCCCAGAAATGATCTAATCTTCATAGTTCAAAAGTTTAGTTGAGTGGATATCATAGTAGACTAGTGTTTTGGAAAATAGCCAAAAGGCACTTAAAAAAATAAATATCTAGTTTTGTGGAAAACACAGTGATCAAGATTATAGACTTGCAACGGAGAAAGCATGGAGAAAGATTACAACCAACATTTGAGTTTGCAGCATATCTGAAAGCATTAGGAAGTGTGCAGGCTCTTACTTTGAATGACCAGCACAGATGCGTACAAAGAACTTTAATAGTATCTCACACTGCTATGATGTAAAATATTGATCTTGCTGCAGAAGAAAATTTCCCAAACCATGACACTTCCTCTTCCACAGTTCACCAACTTTTTTTGTATATGTTGGTTTCAGTTTTCCTCAAGTTGATGACAAACATATTCTTGATATTCTTGTTCTTGTCTGTTCATTCCACATGCTCCTCAGCAAACGTTAGTCTACCATTTTGATTCTTTCTTCTTCGGCCACTGCAGAGTAGGTTTCAGTCAAATTTCTCTTACAGTTTTTCTTTTAATTGCTAACATGGTTTTGTCCAATCTGTAGTCACATTTTCAAAGCTCTAAATCGAACTAGCATAACATAGATCTGTTGTCACCATACCATTTATTGTTTGCACACAATAATCTGACACCAATAATCTGATTTTAATGCAATTAAGACAATACTCTGATTAAGAGTCTACCATGTAAACAGCGATTTTTGATGAATTTAATCTGATTAAGTTCATTATCGAACTAAAAAGAAATTGGATTAAGACATGTGGAATATGGTGATTTTAGTCTCATTATTGAAGTGCAGTACAGACATGCAAACACCACAATCAAATTATTACTGTCGTGTATGGATTTTCGCTGCGGTTTGCGACAGGATAGTCTAGACACACACAGCTGTTTGACATGATTCTCTGCACCTACCGAGTCAGTGAAGGACCACAGACACACACACACCACGAAAAGCGGAGGTTTTTTCCCATACGGCGTGCAGTATCAAATTCCATTAAAACAACACTATTCCAGCTGTTCATACTCACATCCAATATCTCGTTTGTCATAGGGGGCATGCATGAATTATTCCTGAATGAAAGTGAAAGTGTTAAACTGCAGTTAAAGTCAACAAATTAAAATTAAAACACCCGAAATTACACAAAACTCCAGAGGAAACGTTTGATATAGCCTGTTGACGCAATGACGTTAATGGAATTATGTGCTATAACATGTAAAACGGGATCATGAAAGGAAAATTCAAAAAGCAACTCATATAAACACCTTAAGCATATTATTGTCTTATTCAGAATAAGGCAAATAATTTGATTACTGATGTCCATGTAAACATAGTCAATGTTCAGACAATTAGCATGATATTTCTTATGCATTCTCATGACAGAAATGAAAACCTAATGTTCCAAACTTTAAAAAGAGCAACAGCAGATAAAAATATTTTCATTTTTCAAAATTAAGAAATTGATGGTTTTTGTTTTTCTTTCTCCATACTTTCATTTCCTCAACACGATTGAGTTTCTTCCCCCTACTTTTATGTCTATGGTCATTGACCACATGATCATGTGCCTCCTGGATGTAATGGAGGCCAATCACTGTCAGTAGTTTCATTTTGCTAACATTGTGAACTGCTGGTATAAAGTACCAATGACTCCCCTACACTATACACATATCTACAATTAATTCACACACAAATAAAAATGTAGATATGACATCATTTATTATTATTATTTAAAAATAACAGAAACGTTTTTCTACGACTGAAATATGACAAGCAACATGTAACATATACGTTTTTGTAATGCAATAATTGTTAGCATATGGACAGTCTATCTGCTATGATTGACTATGTCCCTGTTGGATATAAATTTAGTGATAATGATTTGACTGAATGACTCAAGGGCGACACGGCGGCTCAGTGGTTGGGTCGCTAAGAAGGTCGCTGGTTCGAGACCCGGCTGGCATTTCTGGCAATGTTTGCATTTCTGTGTAGAGTTTGCATGTTGTTCGTGTGGGTTTCCGCTGGGTGCTCCAGTTTCCCCTACAGTCCAAAGACATGCGCTCCAGGTGAATTGAATAAACTAAATTGGCTGTAGTGTATGAGTGTGTATGCAAATCAAACCCAGTACTGGGTTGCAGCTGAAAGGGCATCCGCTGTGTAAAACATATGTTTGAAAAGTTGGCTGTTCATTCCACTGTGGCGACCCCTGATGAATAAAGGGACTAAGCCAAAGAGGAATGAATGAATGAATGAATGACTCAATTTTGATTTGGGTTGGCTGTGTTTTGATAGAGTTGGCATTTGTAGAATAAAATGTTCAACCGATTGCCCATTCAGTCCATTTATAATGGCTCTCCATCAAAACGTTACACTGCCAGTTACACAGATTTTGTGAGATAATATTCATTCATTTTCTTTTCGGCTTAGTCCCTTAATCTGGGGTCGCCACAGTGGATGCCCTTCCAGCTGCAACCCATCACTGGGAAACATCCATACACATTTATTCACAGTCATACGCTATGGACAATTTAGCCTAGCCAATTCACCTGTAGCACATGTCTTTTTTTAATTGTGGCGGAAACAGGAGCACCCGGAGGAAACCCACGCGAACACGGGAAGAACATGCAAACTCCACACAGAAATGCCAACTGACCCAGCCGAGGCTCAAACCAGCGACCTTCTTGCTGTGAGGCGATTGTGCTACCCATTGCCTGTGAGATAATAATAATAATAATAATAATACTAGATTAATTACCAATTGCCAGATTAACACAAGTAACTAAGACGTATCTGAAAGTGTCCTCTACATTTGGATAGTGTTCCTTTTCAAGATTCAAGAACTCTGCTTCGAATATATGACACTCATGTGTAACATACAGATGCTGACAACGGAGGTGAGGGTCCAATTGCAGAGTCTTTATTACACAAAGAATGGTCAGGCAGGCAAGGGTCGATCACAGGAGCAAACAGATTCAAAAGGGCAATCCAAAAGAGAAGTCACAACCAGGCAAGAGATCAGTACATGCAGCTAACATGAAAAAAAAGCAAGAAATCCAAACACGGCAAGGCGAAACACTTCGTAATGGTACAGGTAGAACAACAAGACTCCGCAACTACGAGTGAGTGAGTGAGGTGTATTTATAGTCCTGGAAATCAGTAATGACAAGCTTCGACTGTGTGACTGTGTCTGTTTTTGTAATCAGGGAAACCGGAACAGGTGTGTGTGAGGTGCATGACAGTATTTGTAGTCCATTTGGTGGCAAATTTGTAGTTCTCCAGCGATCTGCAGCAGCTAGATTGCTGGTGATTGTTACATCATGAAATATGCTTAAAACTGCTCCTGTACTCTTGCTATTATAACTTAAAATAGGACTAAGAGATGACCTAAAATTTTGGAAATTGTTGATCACTAATTTTTATTTCTGTATGCGCGCACGCGTGTGTGTATATGTGTACGCACACTGAATGAATGAATAAATGAATGAATGAAAAATAGGAATAACACTTTAGGTTATTAGGTCTTATGCATTTTCTTAGGATAATGCTCATAGTATAACATTCAAAATAAAACTTGTTCACCTCTTTTCACACAAAGGTAGAACTTTCAGAAATCATTTTGACTATAATGTAAGAACATAGCTAATCATATGAGTAGAAGGGGAGACTGCAGATAGTTGTAACATTCTTTACATTTCTCTATATATTTTTGAGATCTTTTAAGCCACTGCATTCAAATTTGATTGAAACTAGGTACAAGTGTCTGCTATTAAATGGCATAAATGTTATCTTTGCAACACGAACAGAAAGTGCTAAGTTTAGTTTCAAACAGGACGAGTGAAATGTTACAATTCACCCCATAGTCACTATGTGTGGTCAAATGAAACTAGTAATCAGGATTCCCACCCGGGTGAGATGTAACAGTATAAAACAAGAATTATGATTTTTATTCAACACTGAGTTTTCAGCATAGTTGTTGTGTCTCTGTGTGTTTCAAAGCTAAATAAAATGTGCAAAGGTGTCTCAGCTTCAACAAAGCTTCATGAGCCTGCAGAGGACAGGTCAACAGCTGAACACAAACTTATCTGGCTTTGAGGTCTTTCGCTTTCAAGACCTGTAGGAATAATGCAATGAAATGAAATGAAATTAAGTTAGCATCCGCTGCATAAAACGAGTTGGTGGTAACAATTCATTGGTCTTACTAACCAAGAGTTTTGTTGTTACAATGGCCTCATAATTATGTGACTATTTTCAATTTCACAAGGTTCCCTTTACATCTTTGTAATGTAATTAAAATGCAATCAGTTAAATAGACTTAAGCATTTTTTTTAGTTGTTCAAGTGTTATATGAGATGAAAGGCGCAATCAGCGTCATGTTTGCCCCCCAGGAGAGTATGTCTTTTCTCTGGACGGAGGTGCACTCAACTGTCCCAAGGCATGGGTCTCTTGAACATGTTGGTCAGGACAGACAACGTGGCCACAGTAGTGTACATCAACCATATGTGGGGTGTACATGCACGACACATGTCATAGCCCACTCGCCATCTGCTCCAATAGAGTCACATGTACCTGAAATCGCTGCATGTTATTTACATCCTGGCCAAGCTCAACCATTCAGCTGAGGCATGGTCTAGCACAGGGGTTCCCAAAATTTTCAGCATGCGACCCCTAAAATAACAATGCCAGTGATTCGTGACCCCCAAATTCCTCTTAAGTGGTTATAAGTATGCAAACATTGCTCATACAACAATAACACAAAAAAGTGCAACGGCCTAACAGCCATATAATTTTTATAGTCATTTATTAATTTGTTATATTTATTAATAATAACCTTAGTTAAAGAGACTGGTGGACACAATGTTTTTAGCACAAGTCTATTCTGGGTTTAATTTTGGAGACCACTAATCAGAGATCATTCTTAATATTCAGTTGTGGTATTTATTTTTTATGTATTTGATTGCCATAAAGGTGTCAGAAAGTTTAACCTGATGCTATAAAATCAATCTGCTGCAGCTAATGTTATTGCTGTGTTGTTAATCTAACGTAAACACACAATCCTATGAAAAAAAGAATTTAAAGGCTGATGGCTTTTCATTTGCATGTTGTTTTTTTACTATTAAAAACTACTATTTTTATGTTCTGTGGGTTATGGTTAAAATATGTTATGGTTTTTTACTTTTTTTAAATCACCAAGTGATCCGCTGTCATTGCCCACTTTGGGAACCACTGGTCTAGCAGATATGGGCGCATTTCAGATAACTTTTTTTGCTTCCACCCATTGCCAGTTGTTTTGTTTCCTGACGCAGGCCCACAAATATACTGACTCAAAGCTGGTCTTGGTGCTGGCGCAAATTGCCATTTTTCCATTTTTTTTTTTTGACTGGAAATGACACAGGCTTCTCCTAGACAAAGGGAATTTTCACAGTATTTCCTATCTTTTTTTCGTCTGGGGAAAGTCTTATTTTTTATTTTAACTGGAACACAATGGAATGTAATGTGTGTATTTATATAGTGCATTTATTGTGTATGACCATACACCCAAAGCGCTTCACAATCATAAAGAGGGGGAGGGGGCTTTTGGTTTTTGGTGGAGTGGAAAGACAGTGATACAGCCAATTCGGTTGATAGGGATGATTGGGAGGCCATGATGATTTTTAATGACCACAGGGCCTTGGTACATCTCATCCGAAAGACAGTGCTCACTGACACTATAGTGTCCCCTTCACTATACAGTGGCATTAGGACTCATGCAGACCGCAGGTTGAGCACCCTCTACTGGTCTCACTAACGCCACTTCCAACATTAACCTAGTTTTCCCATGTAGTCTCCTGTACTGACCAGTCTCAGCCTTGCTTAGCTTCAGTGAGTAACCGGTCTTGGGCTGCCGGGTGATATGGCTGTGGCTTTAAAAAGGAGTTTTAATTATTTATTATTATTATTTTACAATTTTAAGGTCAACATTAATAGCTCCCTTAGAAGATATATATAATTTTTCTAATAATTTTGATTTGAACTGTATTAAACACATGCTATGTTCAGTTCTCACACTGTAAATTTATGTGGACTGCGAATAGAATGGCTACACATGCAGGCATTTCATTGGCTTGTTTTCATACATTTCTGTTTTTTACTGCAAAGAAAACATGAAAAACTTTCACGTCTCTCCAATAACTTACATAATCAACTAGTTTAAACTCAGAGTCATATTTAATCTAGATTAATTTGGTAAACGAAAGCAGAATGATGTGTTAGGGTTAATGTTAGATATAATGTTAGGGTTAGCCAACTGATTATTGTTGTATGGTGGATGTATTTCTTTTTTCTTTTCTTTTCTTTTTTTTTTACTTTAATCTAATTATTATTTTAAATACACTGATCATATTAGTTTTAGATTCTGGTGTGTTTTTCGTGTTCATTATTCATCTTTCTTCGTTGTTTCCTTTCTGTACTTCATGTTCTGTGTGTGACTTCTTTTCTTCATTCACTGCCCTGCTTGCTGTCTTGCTGTATTCTGTATTTGTCTCTCAGACTTGGAAACATCCATGGATAGTCGCTGCACCACAGACAGTGCGGACAGCACATTGCTTGGCCGCCGCTACTGAACCTTCCCTTCTTTCCCTCCTGCAGTCCTGTTCAGCTTCCTCTAATAACTGGACGTTTTCATCTGTGAACTGTTGTGGTTAATTTAATTTTTCTTACACCTATTTACATTTTGTCTTTGTATTTGTTTCGCATCACCATACTTCTTGTAAATAATTGTGCATTTGAATGTTCCCTGTAAGTCTTCTTTTGTTCTTTTTCTCTCTCTCTCTCTCTCTCTCTCTCTCTCTCTGTGTGTGTGTGTGTGTGTGTGTGTGTGTGTGTGTGTGTGTGTGTGT
>CAIGQW010055132.1:631142-642130 GCA_903798125.1 Danio choprae | reverse complement strand
TTTTTTTTTTTTTATTAAGTAATTTTATAAAATGAATGCATATTGCCTATAATAGAAAAATAAAAATATTCTAAATAATATTTTGGATTGTTGGGTTATTTTTGAAACATTTGTTGGAACTGAAATTTAAAACAAAAATGCAATTTGATAATTTTTTTGCAAAGATAAAGGACAAAAAAATGTTTGCAGTTAACATATTAACTAAGTATTAACATGTAACATATGAACTTAGTAAGATATCTTTAAAATAAACAAATAAAAAAAATTAAGTCAGTAAATTAGTGCATGTTTTTGCTACTTTTGACCCACCCATGAGTTAATTTTTCCTTACTGACGGGGTCAAAATAACAATGTGCGGTCTATGTTTAAAATTAAACTACTAAATTTTTACTACCTGGTATTAACAGACCAGACCTATTGGTATTTTCATCCCCGCTCTACCCTACCACCAGTACCAAAATGTTCAGAAAAGCACCCCTGTAGCATTTTATTATTTAGTAATAATTTAAGGTAATAATTAAACTCTGATACATCTAGAGATAAAGGTATCAAAACTGTAAAATATTCAGAATATTATTTCTTAAAAGGCTTGCTTTTCCTGATTGTGCCTTTATTGTTTTATATACAGTACTAAATTCATGTTTTTGATGATTAATACACTATACAGACTAAAGTTTGACTAAGTTTGTAAGTAAAATATTATTTTCTATAATGCACAGGCAGTTGTCTAAAGTTATGCACTTATTGTCTTTTTATATGGTACAGAATCCATATTTTTGTTGTTCAATGTACTTTATTCAACAAAATGTGGATTCAGTACCATATATAAAAACATCGAGAACACATAAAACATAATGGAGAAAAATATTTGGAATATTTTATAGCTGATTCGATACCTTTATCTCCAACTTTGTCAGAGTTCAATTAATTTAAGTGCGTACAATGTATTTAACATTTCAAAAATATGGATTCAGTACCATATAAAAACAATAAAGGCACAGTCAAAAAACAGGGCTTGTGCGCCACAGACAATAATATTTTAAATTTCAAAGTCAAAATTGGTGTTAGTGAGGCCAGCAGGGGG
This sequence comes from Danio choprae, assembly GCA_903798125.1. Taxonomy (NCBI): domain Eukaryota; kingdom Metazoa; phylum Chordata; class Actinopteri; order Cypriniformes; family Danionidae; genus Danio; species Danio choprae. Next base: position 641,046 of record CAIGQW010055132.1, on the reverse strand, counting down.
GCGCTTAACATGCAGTCTATGTGGGTCCTAATGCCCCAGTAAAGTGAAGGGGACACTATGCTGTCAGTGAGCGCCATCTTTAGACTGAGACGTTAAACCGAGGTCCTAAAAATCCCATGGCACTTCTCGTAAAGAGTAGGTGTGTAACCCCGGTGTCCTGGCCAAATTCCCGACATCGGCTCTTACGGATCATGGCCTCACAATCATCCCCATTGGCTCTCTCACTGTCTCTCCACTCCACCTATAGCTGGTGTGTAATGAGTGCACTGGCCCCTCTCATGATGGCCATACACAATAAATGCACTATATAAAATACACATTACATTACATTTTACATTACAATATCAGGGATGTTTTTCTGAACATTTTGGTTTTAGTGTTACTGTATAATTTCATGTAGTTAAATTGTTTAATTTAATTATATAGATAATTGCTTTTTTCAAGAAATGAAGTCCTGTGCAACATACTAGGCACATATTTATATCGATCTGACATAGATGGGCTCAAAATATAATAGGTGCAAAAAGTTTAACTGGTTTAAAATGAATGTCTAATGAATGTCAAATGCCAAACTAACTTTAATCTTTATCACTCCAGCTGTCAACAAAGAGAGTTGCAGTGTGTATGATTCAAAGATATCCTGATCTATTTGCTATGTCAAATTACACGTTTACACGTTTTGAAACTGTAAAAACAGTGGGGCAGCTGTAGGCAAATTATGCAAGATTTTTACCCACAGCTAATTGTGTGATATTCCCTTAATGAAAATGAAAAATAAACAAATGATGTACTTTTGGTTGCATTCATTGCTCCTTTTTGTTTGTTGTTGTAGAGCCTCTTTTTAACTCATAAAGCCTGGAAGTAGGGTTGTCACGATACTGGAATTCGGTACCAATCAATACTGAAATTTTGAAAACGTCCATATTCCGCTAACATTTGAGCACTGTTGAGCGTGTTCTTAAACAGCTATGATTTGCCATTGTGTTCACACGCTGAACAGAAATGTCTGTGATTGGCCTTGAAGGTCATCAGTTCACCAAACTCACCACCGTTTACTGAGTGTAACCACAGATACAGGGACACTGGAGAGTCTCAGTCACGTCGACCAGCTGGTTTGTCTATAAGCTGACATGCGAGCGTTCCGCTGTTGAATCTCGGCTTTAAAACCAAGCCATTACATTATGACCACTCCAGCCTAGCTGAATGATTCAACAGATTCACAGAACAGTATATTTATTTACCAAGCACCAGTTTTTAGTCAGTCAGTAGACTGTTCAGTGTTAGAATGGAAAATGGCCAATTGACTGGAGTTTGATGAAAGGCAAACATCACCTCTGAATATAAATGGCATGTCTTGTGGGTTGTTTAAATGCAGCAGTAGTGAGCGTTGTCAAAATGGTGGACGGATGGCCAACTGTCATCCAGCTATGGGTTTTTTTTCCGCTTATTAACATCATCAGACACTGTTGCGCATTGTTCAGTGACTGTGGATGGTTGCATCTGAATGTGTTTGAAGTGCACACATTAATGAGAACTGTACTCCCTGTCTTTGATGGCTTTTACCAGCAGGATAATGTGCTATACCACATTCCAAGGATTATTAAGAAATTATTCAAATAAGATACTTGTGAATTGCTCTTAAGTTCTTAGTCTCCAAATTCACCTGAAATGGTCCCATTTGAGCATCAGTGGTTTGACTTAAAAAAGTATGTTTGAACTGAAGAACTTTGTTAAAATTATGGTTCCAGATCTCCCAGGAGACCTATCACCATCTCATAAAGTCACTGTCTCATTATGTGGCCTCTGGTTACTGTTGATGTGGTCATAATTCAATGGCTCATCCATGTGTGTGTAATATATACTGACAGAAAGCTGACAAATTGCATCTTTTCCAGGTTTTTGTGTTTGATGTTGGGAAAAAGGTTTGGAAATTTTATGACTGGACCAAAGTGACAACCATTGCTGCTTTTGGACAATACGATGCTGAACTCATGTGTTATGCTCACTCTAAAGGAGTTCGACTGGTCCTGAAAGGTATGGTTCATGTGGACATACAGCAAAGTTTCAGTGAAGATTTCCCTTTTTGAATGTAAATCCTCTATTGGATTGTTTTCCAGAGGTGTCATGTAACAAAATGCAAATACTTCATTACCTTTCTTAAGTAGATATTTTGTATATACTTTACTGGAGTAATTATATTTCAGGCAACTTTTTACTTCTACTTCGTACATTATCACACAATTAACTGTACTTTCTACTCATTACATTTAAAAAAAGCCTTGTTACTGCTATTTTATTTCAAATAGTTTTCATCCCGGGTAGGCCTATTCAATGGGGTATATGCACACAGACTTTTAATTTCAGTTAGGCAGCCCCAGGGATCAGCGATCTTCACTGCCTGATTGAGATACGATATAAAGTGGGTATCAGACCAAACAAGATGTACTGCATTCAATTATATTTTTCCGCACCATGTCTTTAAAATATGGAAATTAATTTTACCCCAGTATTTTCAATGGAAATTTTCTGCTAACCTGCAGCTAATGACGGCGCCTCTTTCGTCTCTTTTCAGGCTTTAACAACCAAATGGATGCTTAAGTCTATTTAACTGATCATATTTGAATTACATTACAACATCGATGCTGTAAAGGGAACCGTATGCAATTGAAAATAGTCAGATAGATTTCATCGGAAAGGTTCATCATTGGCTGAAAAACACTAGCTGTGCATATAGCCCATTAGATGCGTAAATTTCGATTCTGTTTATTGATTCCTGACTATTTCAGTCATTCTCACATGGCAAACAGCAGTTTTATCTATCTGCCAGGACATGCGGCTATGTTGCCATAGGCATGCTACTCACATATCAGCCCTGTTGTTTTAAAGTATAACTTTCAATCTACTGTATGTGAACAGATATAAAATCTCATTATTAGACTTATATTGAGACACTATGAGCGATTGTTGTGCTCACTTCACTGCAGCTAAAACCACTCATGCCTCATCTGTAAACAGAGCCCAAATTTTCCCACATTAACATTTTAATATAATATTATAGTCATTATGGCCTTTAGAAAAATGTTTTCTTTTGTTTTTTTTGGAGTGGAGTAGTCGACACAGTGGAGTAGTGCGCAATGCCAATTTTTTTTACATTACTTTTACGTTTAGACTTGAAGTAGTTTTGTAACCAGTACTTTTACACTTTTACTTGACTAAAAATCTTGAGTTGATACTTCTACTTTTAGAGAAGTATTTTTAAACTCTAGTGTCTATACTTTTACCCGAGTAATAAATGTGAATACTTTTGACACCAGCTTTGTGTTTTATGTTGAAATCAATACTCTTAAAACCTAACACATACCAATTCTCAACAAGAAACTGTTTTTATTAAAAAGAGTACTGAGCTATTCAGATTACTCAGGATGAGTTTTATTTTTTCACCAACCCTAAGTATGAGCAACTATAATTATTACTGTCAATGAGTCAATGATGGAGCTGACTTTCTTAAAGTTAGTGTTTTAGTTACTGCATGTGTGATTCTTCACATGTTCTGCAGGAGATGTACGACTCCCAGAAATTGTGGATCCAGTAAACAGAACTGCTTGGATCCAGGCAAATGTTAAACTGGCAAAGAGTCAGTTCATGGATGGAATAAACATAGACATTGAGCAGGCAGTGGAGACTGGTTCCCCCGAATACTATGCTTTGACAGACCTTGTCAAAGAAACCACTGAGAGTTTCCACACAGAGATCCCAGGCTCTCAGGTAAAACAGCATGTCATAGAAAATGATGCCAGATTTCTACTTTTAAAGTCCCTGATCATACTGTCTTATCTTGAACTATAGGTGTCGTTTGATGTGGCGTGGTCACCCAAATGCATCGATAAGCGTTGCTATGATTACATTGCTATCGCTGATTCATGTGACCTTTTGTTTGTTATGTCATATGATGAGCAAAGCCAGATCTGGGCTGATTGCATTGCAATGGCAAATGCCCCCTATGACCAGACATTAAAAGGCAAGTTATTTATTTATTTTAAATAAAAATGTAAACAATTTGATTTCATGAGCCATTAAAATTATTTACTTTGCACTTCTAGTCTTTTGTGCATTCTGTAGTTTGCAAAACCTGAACTAAACATTGTTGCACATAAAAGGACATTTGTTTCAAGACAAATGTCAAATCGAATATATCTTTTCACCATTCAGAATAGTGCACTTACTGACAAACGAAATGGTAAGGTTTATAACCTAATTAATACATATTAAACCTCTTTAACATTATTAAATTGACATGCTTAATCAGTGATATGTGTTGACACAGTCAAAGTTCTAAAGTTCAATTTCAAACGGTTTATTTTATTTTCAAGATCTGAGGTGAACTATCTGCTGCTGCTTTCAGTGGTATGGCAATAAATGTCATGTAAAATGGCATTCAAACTCGCATTATTAGCATTTAACACTGAATATAGCACATAAGGTGTACCTAAGGTGATCATTGTTATCATTTATTAACAATTGATTTACCCATAACGTTAAAAATAAGGCTTGTAATCCACACCTTTTTGCCTTTTAGCTTATGATCAGTACATCAGCATGAACATAGATCCAAAGAAACTTGTGATGGGTGTTCCATGGTACGGCTATGACTACAGCTGCCTAAACTTCTCAAAAGTAAGCTATTTATTTTTTATATTTTCAATTACTATAAATGGCATGCACTACAATATACAGAAGGACATGATATGGAATAAAATGTGATTCAATGTAGTACACTAAATATTGTCAAAGTCAACTCATCTTTACTTCTATAGCACTTTTACAATGTAGAAAAGAAGGGATAGTTCACCCAAAAATAAAAATGTACTCACCAATTACTCACCCTCAGGTGGTTTCAAACCTTTATGACTTTCTTTTTGCTGTTGAACACAAAATAAGTTTTTTGAAGAAAGTAGAAAACCTGTAACCATTGACTTCTATGGGAAAAAAACAAATATTATGGCTGTCAATGGTTACAGGTTTATAGCTTTCTTCAAAATATCTTCTTTTGTGTTTAACAGAAGAAAAATGTTTTTGAACAAGTAAAGGGTAAGTAAATAATGAGAGATATTTTTTATTATTTTTGGGTGACTTATCACATAGCTGAAGAATAGAGAATAAAAGCCATAATAGTATTTCAGATTGTGGAAACATTCCAGCAAAAGAAGAAGGGAGGTTTTTGTTATTGTGTAAAGGACAATCCACTAAAGAGCAGCTCCACCAAGCAAGCCAGAAGCGACAGTGGCAATGCCAGTAAATATTACTGATTTTATTAGATTTCTTTCTTCTTATTTACTATTTTACCCAATTCTTACTTCCACTTATTATTTAGCAGAATGTGTATATGTATTTAGTCTGTATAAAAAGTATTTAAAAGTATATACACTACCTGACAAAAGTCTTGTCATTGATCCTAAATCATCTGTTGAACTGCATCACAAATACTGCAGATGACCTATTGGAACCCACATGGACCCAATATTCTTACAGAAATCAGTCAAGTTTTGGTGAAGGAAAAATCATGGTTTGGGGTTACATTCAGTATGGGAGCATGTGAGAGTTCTGTAGAGTGGATGGCAACATCAACAGCCTGAGTTATCAAGACATTTGTGCTGCCCATTACATTACAAACCACAGAAGAGGGCAAATTTTTCAGCAGGATAGCACTCCTCATACTTTAGCCTCCACACCAAAGTTCCTGAAAGCAAACTAGGTCAAGGTGCTCCAAAATTGGCCAGCCCAATCACCAGACATGACAATTATTGAGCATGTCTGGGGTAAGATGAAGGAGGAGGCATTGAAGATGAATCCAAAGAATCTTGATGAACTCTGGAAGTCCTGCAAGAATGCTTTCTTTGCCATTCCAGATGACTTTATTAATAAGTTATTTGAGTCATTGCAGAGATGTATGGATGCAGTTGTCCAAGCGAATGGGAGTCATACACAATATTATCTATTTTTCCACTGCACCATACCTTTATATTCTATAGTGTACATTATTTCTGTTAAGGAACAAGACTTTTGTCCAAGCAAAGTCAGACCTTACTGTCCTAATTAAATAATTGAAAATCAAGGCATGATATTTTATTTTGGTAAAATAAGCGTAATCTAGAGGCCTTTGCCTTTCATATAAGCCACTTCTGATACCAAATGATCAATTAGAAGTAAAGTTATTATTTGTTGTTCCTAAAACTTGGATAGGCTACAAGACATTTGTCAGGTAGAGTATACAATATAAAAAGTAAGACGTCTAAACAAAGTTGTCTTGTCTTCCATTTTTTGTGTAGCAACAGTGATGATCTATGTTATATTTATGGTATATTGTTATAGCTTAACAAGTAAAAGGATCTGTACGAATTGCATATAAAACAGAATGCCTATTCAATAGAATAATAACTGATTGAAATGTTTTTGTACTCTTTTCTATTCTAAAAGGATGGAGTATGTACTATTCCAAAAGTGCCTTTTAGAGGGGCTCCGTGTAGTGATGCATCTGGTAGACAAATTCCCTACAGCGTCATGATGAAACAGATCAACAGCTCAATATCAGGACGACTGTGGGATCAGAAACAGCAAGCTCCATATTATAACTACAAGGTACAGCATCAGTGTGATGTGTCTTATCCAAACTACTTACTACAGTATATATATATCTATATATATATTATATGCAAACATATTTTACTGTGATTTCAAGTGACCCGTTTTTACTAATTTAAGGGGCATACTGCAAAAAAAACTTTGTATTGTAATTAAATTTTTTGTCTTGTTTCTAGTACAAATATATAAAAATATTTAAGCAAAACATAACATCTTGTTTTAAAAAATAATATGCAAAAATTAAGTAAGTTTTTCTTTAAAACAAGCTAAATAATCTGCCAAAAAAAAAAATCTGATTTCAAAAGGAAAAGCTAGATTATTTTGCTTACCCCATTACCCCATTATTTTGGTTGTTTTTAAGGAAAAACTCATTTAATTTTGGCATATTATTTCTTAAAACAAGACAGTATTTTTGGGTCGTCTAGAAAATGGTTCTTGATTTAAGAAGTTTTAGTTATTTGGACTAGAAATGACAAAAAAATTTAAGTAAGAAAAGCATTTTTTGCAGTCTAGATGCAATGCATTTTAGAAAGACATATTCTTTCCCAAAAATGAATTCCGTTTTTATTTGCAGGACACAGAAGGAATGGTCCATCAGGTGTGGTACGATGACCCAGAAAGCATTGCTCTGAAAGCTGCCTATGTAATGCAACATGGTTTGAAGGGAATCGGAATGTGGAACGGAAATCTCTTGGATTACAATGGGGATCCAATTGCCCAGAAACAGACTGTAGACATGTGGAATGCTCTTACACCCAATCAACACATGCTGCCTACTGCCATCTAGGTTTTGCCATCTAAAACCTTGTTTTAATTGAGCATTACATTAGCGTATTTAATAATTATTGCATGATTGCAAATCATTTGGATAATTTTCCTGGTTCAACACTACATTTTATGATTTTAAATGTTGTTGTTGTTCTAGACAAAAGTGATGTGGTTGATTTCCTTGATGATCTAATATTTTTATACAAAATATAAAAATAATAATTGTATGTTTTTCCCAGTGCTGGGTTGTGGCTGGAACGGCATCCAGTGGGTAAAACATATGCCGGAAAATGTGTCGCTTTCCACTGTGGTGACCCCTGATATATAAGGGATCTTTAAGGCTGATTTATATTTCTGTGTCGAGTGATTGGCATGACCCACAGCGCATGTCTTGCGCATAGCCGTTTATTTATACTTCTGCATGCTGTTTGTGCTGCTCTTCTGAAACCCTAGCTGGCAATAGGTTATGTTATGTTTCTCTGTATCGAGTTTCTTCACAGGTGTTTATTTTTTGCTATTTTTTTTTATTTACAAGTAGCTAAAACTCATCTTTCAGAGGCGGGAACCGGCGGACGTGCAACAACTTTAATTATAAGTTAAACACAAAATTTCCATCTGGAGTTCCTCCACGGGACTCGACACTTAAACAATCGCTTGTGGCTCCCAGCACTGCCCACACTCTCCACCGCTACCAAGCCGACCAATCAGAGCTTGCGGCACATGTCGTTGCGATGTGTAGTAAATGTAATTTTTTTGAGAGGTGTGCGTTAAGGCTGGTTAATACTTCTGCATCAAGCTATCGCTGTGACCCACGGCACATGCCTTGAGCGTAGCCGTGCATTTATGTGCCGTTTGTGCTGCCTCACTCGTCACAGCTACCAAGCCAACCAATCACAGAGCTTGCGCTATGCATCGTTGCGACGTGTAGTTAAATTTTTTGAGAGTTGCGCATCAGTGTCGGTGTCAGCCACGGCGAGGGCTATGCGACTGCTCGAAGGCTGCGTTGGACCATATGCATTCACTTGACGCAGAAGTATAAAGGCTGGGTTATACTTCTGCATCGAGTGATTGCCGTGACCCACGGCTCATGCCTTGCACGTAGCCGTGCATTTATACTTCTGCGTGCTGTTTGTGTTGCTCTGCAATCACACTTCTGAAACGCTAGCTGGCAGTGAGCTTTTTGTTCCTCTGTGACAAGTTTCTTTGAATGAGCGAGTTTTAGCAACTTGTACATTAAGGTAGTGTTCAGAAAAACAAAACACCAGCAGAGGCGGGAAGTGGCGGACGTGCAACAACTTAAATCATAAGGTAAACACAAAACAAAACTTTCCACCTGGAGCTCCTTCACGGGACTTGACACTTGTAAACATTCGCTCCAAGGGCTTCGCGCGGCTCTCAGTCCTGCCCGAACAAGCCGAAGGAAAATAAATTAATGAATCATTTTATGTTGTCAACAAGAGACATGTAATTTTTTTAAATCATTCTCTCTTGTAAATCTTCTTAACATGCCATCAACTATACCTCAATAGGTTTATTTTTTCCAAAACGTGTTAATGTTTTACAATGATTGCACTACATTCTGACACAATAATTCATTTGATGATGTTTGCAGTGCAGGAAACACTGCATCACACTGCATCTTTAAACATTCATTCATTCATTTTCATTTCGGCTTAGTCCCTTTATTAACCTGGGGTCGCCACAGCGGAATGAACCGCCAACTTATCCAGCATATGTTTTTTACGCAGCGGATGCCCTTCCAGCTGCAACCCATCTCTGGGAAACATCCATACACACCCATTCACTACGGACAATTTAGCTTACCCAATTCACCTATAACGCATGTCTTTGGACTTGTGGGGGAAACCGGAGCACCCGGAGGAAACCCACGCCAACACAGGGAGAACATGCAAACTCCACACAGAAAGGCCAACTGACCCAGCCGAGGCTCGAACCAGCGATCAGCGACCTTCTTGCTGTGAGGCGAACGTGCTACCCACTGCGCCACTGTGAGGCCCGCATCTTTAAACAGCCAGACTAAACCAAAAAAGCAGAATTTGCACATTACTCAAATTGGAGAAATTCTATCTTTTGTTGTATAAATGTAAATTCAGTTTTACATATTGTTTAATCTCATTTCTCAGTAATCGCATTTCTTAGAACTGCTTCTGTGTTTCTTTACAACTGAGCCCTCTTTTCCATCAGTTCTGCTCGCAGGACCCGTAGTTCTGTGGCTGCTTGCTGTCTCAACTAGACAAATTAAAGGGAAAAAATTTAAAGCTGAAACTAACAGAACTTAACAGTGTATTTCTTTATAATACCTTGATCTCTGTGTCCAGTTTCATTTTAGCGTCATCCACATTTTTCCTCAGGTTATCAATTTCACTGCTCTCCGTCATAATCTGGATTATTAACTCATTCTGTTAGTGGCAAAGCACATTGTTTTAGTTTAAATATCACACACACACACACACACACACACACACACACACACACA
>CAIGQW010055132.1:564930-596142 GCA_903798125.1 Danio choprae | reverse complement strand
AGAATGTTCACTTAGCATGTTTCTTAAATATCTGCAAACATATTATGGTATTTTTATGCTTTAGAAGAGTCAAGAAATTCAGCATGATCAATTGTTCATTTCCATTATAACATGCCCAAGTTCAAATAATGGTCTCCTGCACAAGTCTTGTTACTCTCTTCAAAGGTACTCCACTCTCTCTCATGCCAATTCCTCAAGCAATGCAAAGTATCATTCTCAAACCCTCTTCAAACACAAGCAAACACCCTCTGAACTGACATATGCTTTGACAATACACTTGAAAGTTATAATGTAGTTTTCTAACTCTTTCACTTAATATTTTGAAATCATTCAAGACTAAAACCATTGTATTATAATATGAAAATACATAATAAATTAACTATAATTAATTTTATCTAATATAGTTGTGGAAAATAAAGTATTGTGGTGAATTTGTTCCAATTTTAAAAAGGTCACCAAAAAGCTGTTTCTAAATTTATTCATACATTTACAAACAATTTTAGTAGTAAAGCTTTGGTGAATGATTATTTGTTGAATTTGTACACAGATTTCATAAACAAATTGGGATCTAGGCTAGCTTATTGAATGTGACCCAGTGTTTAATAGTTATAATTAAAAGCCTAAGAATAAGTTATTTGGTTAACAAGATCCAAATCTTTATCACGTTTTCATCTGTCAGAAGTGTGTGTTTGTATATTAAATATACATATAATAAAATATATATAAACATATAATAAAAATTAATCGTGATTAATTGCATCCAAATAAAAGTTTGTTTTGACAATTTTAGTGTGTTTTTTGTGTATATTTATTATTTATATAAAAATACACAGACATGCATATATTTGAGAAAATGTTTAATTTACATAAAAAAATAGATGTGTATATGATACTAATTCTATATACACTTAAATATCAATGTAACAAAACTGTTTTGTACAGTTTTATATATATTTGTAATACAATACACACACATATTGTGTCAAAACAAACTTTTATTTTGGATGTGATTAGCCTTTGTGCAGCACTAGTATGTATATACACGTATACAGTAGTCAACATTTGAGGTGGATCAAAAAAAAAATCTAAATTGTCAAGAAACTTGAGAAAAGAATTTGAGACAAAAATGGCTGTTCAATAATTTTAGGATCATTTTGATGTTTTTCATCAACTTCAAATGTTGACTACTTATCTATATACAGATATCTGGAAAGTATTCATAGCTCTTCATTCATTTAATCCTTAAAATTCTACACACAATACCCCATAATGACAACGTGAAAAAAGATTTTGAAATTGTTGCAAATTTATAAAAAAATATAGCTGCAAGCAGCAATTATCGGGGTTCAATCGTTTTAGTAGCATACGGTTATTATATTAGTGTTAGAGTTTATAGATTAAACAAACGTTTAATGAACAGTTTGAGTGACAGCAGTGATTTTTGTGTCAAAGCATTCAGAATAAGCAGGGCTATCATATGATATGTAGATTAAGTGTATTTGAGAAAAGTTGTGTATGCCAATGTCCTCATAGTATGTCATGGCAACTTAGACAAAGATACGGCATGCCAAATTTCAAGTTAATTGACCAAACGATTGCTCAGATACAGTGTTTTTTCGTTTTTTCATTTAGGTCTGCATAAACATATCTCTTCTATGAATCAGCATGTTATAGCTATGCAGAGGGGAAATCTAATATTTCATGAAAATAATTATCTACAGAGTAAAAAAGGTGAAAAGCTTTCACTAAATTTAATCTTAGATGCATAATCTGTGTTTATGTCATGTCAATTTAGAATTCAGAATGCAATGTTTGCTAAAGAGCAGTAAAAGATACTATAAGTGGTCCGTTACTGCCATCTAGTGGCCACAGTTGAGATTTTTTAAACATGTTTTAAAACAAGGTGTTCAATTACAGAACCAGTTTTTGCATAATAAAATTATAATGAAGCAGTAAACTGTGACTAAATTAGATTTTTCGTGCATAACAGGGTTTATATCATGTCAAGATGTGATTCAGAATGATCCTAAATGCAATTTCCATTATTTTAAACTCTAAAAATGTAAAAAAACAAAGGTATGCAAATGTTACGAACAAGTAATAAGTGGTCATACAAAAAATTGCAAAATAATTCGCAAAAGTAGGTTTATCATATTTGAATTATTCTTTAATAAACAGTTTGAGTGACAGCAGATGTTTTAGTGTCATAGTGTTCAGTATGAGCAGGCCTATCATACGATATTTGTGAAAAAGTGTGTAAATGAAGCACATTTACTGCATTTTTAAGCCATTTAGCATGTTTTTAAGACCATTTCTATTATTATAGCACCACCTATTGCACAAATTCCACCTATCTCCACAAAATTTTGCATGTTTCTTCACATTTATATGCCACATATGCTCACCAATTTCTGTGATCTTTTGAGTTTTCTTTATGGGTTTACAGGCATGTATGTTTGTGTAGACATGCCCCTTTTCTAAATGAGCCTGCTACAGCTTTTCAAAGTGGAAAGTTAAACTTTTTTTTGGATAATTATTGATCTACACAGTCCAGAAATTCTAACAACACTGGTTTTTGTTGCAATTGACCTAAAAACCAGGGACTAGTTAGCAAAAGTAGGTTTTTAAAGAATAGTTTGAGTGACAGCAGTGGTTGTAGTATCAAAGCGTTTAGTGTGAGCAGGCCTATCATATAACATGTATTTTGTGTGGCTGCGCAAAAAAAAAGTGTAATATACTGTACAATCAATTACAACCTCAAAATACTCAAAATCGCCCCATAGTGGCCGATTTCTTTCAAATTTTTTCTTTCAAATTCAGACCTCTAGAACCATGAGTGGAACATGCCCACTTAGTTTCCTTTTGATTGGCCAACGTAAACCTTGTTTGATGGCTGCTCAATCTTAATTGGCTAATGGCTGCCATGTTTTTTTAAGATATGACAGTGTCCTTATAGTATGTCATGACAACTTGGACAAAGACACTGTATGCCAAATTTCAAGCTGATTGGACTAACAGTTATAAGGTTGGGGTCTTTTTTATGGTTTTTGAACTTCATAGCGCCACCTTGTGGCCAAAGTCCGTAGGTTTTGCACTGTGACCTCAACTTATACAAGTGTCTACCAAGTTTGGTGATGATATTTTATTCAGCTTAAAAGTTATAGCTACATTATCAATTAGCTTCAATTAGCATGGAACCTTTTTGTGTACCGTTTCACACGAGAATCAAAATTTCAACTTTTTTTTAATAATTATTGATATTCAGGGCCTCACAGTGGCGCAGTGGGTAGCACGTTCGCCTCACAGCAAGAAGGTCGCTGGTTCGAGCCTCGGCTGGGTCAGTTGGCGTTTCTGTGTGGAGTTTGCATGTTCTCCCTGTGTTGGCGTGGGTTTCCTCCGGGTGCTCCGGTTTCCCCCACAAGTCCAAAGACATGCGGTATAGGTGAATTGGGTAGACTAAATTGTCCATAGTGTATGAGTGTGTATGGATGTTTCCCAGAGATGGGTTGCAGCTGGAAGGGCATCCGCTGCGTAAAACATATGCTGGATAAGTTGGCAGTTCGTTCCGCTGTGGCGACCCCAGATTAGTAAAGGGACTAAGCCGAGGTGAAAATGAATGAATGAATTATTGATATTCAGTGTCCAGAGAATATTTCTGAACTGGTTTGGTTCAGATTGGGTGAAAAACCTAGGACTAGTTCGCAAAAGTAGGTTTCGGACAAATCTCGATGTAGCGAAAAACAGTGCATCGTAGAGCCAAAAGTTAGCCTGTACACTTTTGTTCAGGCCAACCCAAGGATTCCAAAAATGTTACGTTTTTGAGTCTATGACAAACGGTGTACATTTGGCAGCCAAAAAAGTCTAAACTGTTAGATGTTTGCGTCATAGCGCCACCTATGGTCTGATTTGGCAGATTTTTGGTGAGGGTGTAGTGTACTGGAGTACTACCATCTGACCAAGTTTCAGTTCTCTAGGACTTACGGTTTGGTCTGACCAATAAAAACTAGGGTAAAATAATAATAATAATAATAATCTTAACAAAAACAATAGGGTTTCAGCGCTTCGCACTGGAACCCCTAATACAAATCTTAACAAAACAATAGGGTTTCAGCGCTTCACACTTGAACCCCTAATAAAAAACCTGAAAAAAATCCCATGTACATAAGTATTCACAGCCTTTGCTGTGAAGCTCTAAATTGAGCTCAGGTACATTCTGCTTCCACTGATCATTCTTGAGATGTTTCACCAGCTTCAGTTGATTGGACATGATTTGAAAATGCATACACGTGTCTATATAAGGTCCCAGGGTTGACAGTGCATGTCAAAGCACAAACCAAGCATGAAGACAAAGGAATTGTCTGTAGACCTCTGAGACAGGATTGTCTCAAGGCACAAAGCTGGGGAAGGTTACAGAAAAATTTCTGTTGCTCTAAAAGTTCCAATGAGCACAGTGGCCTCCATCATCTGTAAGTGGAAGATATTTGGAACCACCAGAACACTTCCTAGAGCTGGCCGGCCATCTAAGCCGAGTGATCGGGGGAGAAGGGCCTTAATCAGTGATCAATAACCCGATGGGCACTCTGTCTGAGCTCCAGCGTTCTTCTGTGGAGAGAGGAGAACCTTACAAAAGGACAACCATTTGTGCAGAAATCCACCAATCAGGCCTGTATGGTAGAGTGGCCAGACAGAAGCCACTAGCAGCCTGCCTGGAATTTGCCAAAAGGCATCTGAAGGCCTCTCAGACCATAAGAAACAAAATTCTCTGGTCTGAATGGATGAATGCCAGGCGTTACATTTAGAGAAAACCAGGCACCGCTCATCACCAGGCTAACACCATTCCTACAGTGAAGCATGGTGGGCAGCATCATGCTGTGGGGATGTTTTTCAGCAGCAGGAACTGGACGACTAGTCAGGATAGAGGGAAAGATGAATGCAGCAATGTACAGAGACATCCTGAATGAAAACCTGAATAAAAACCCGCTTCAGAGTGCTCTTGACTGGGGAGACGGTTCATCTTCCAGCAGGACAATGATCCAAAGCACACCGCCAAAAAACGGAGTTGCTCAACAACAACTCGGTAAATGTCCTTGAGTGGCCCAGCCAGAGCCTAGACCTAAATCCTATTGAAATCCTACTGAATCCTATCTGGAGAGATCTGAAATTGTCTGTACACCGTCACTTCCCATCCAACCTGATAGAGCTTGAGAGGTACTGCAAAGAGGAATGGGAAAGAATTCCCAAAGACAGGTGTGCCAAGCTTGTGGCATCATATTCAAAAAGACTTGAGGCTACAATTGCTGCCAAAGGTGCATCAACAAAGTATTGAACAAAGGCTGTGAATACTTATGTAAATGTGATTCTTCAGGTTTTTTATTTTTAATAAATTTGCAACAATTTCAAAAAATCTTTTTTCACATTGTCATTATGGGGTGTTGTGTGTACAATTTTGAGGAAATAAATTAATTTAATCCATTTTGGAATAAGGCTGTAACACAAAAAAATTTGGAAAAAGTGAAGCACTATGAATACTTTCCAGATGTACTGTATGTAATGCCCAATAATTAATTATTTATTCTAAACTTTACAAACCCTTGAAAACCGCTAACATGCTGCTAAATAAGACTAGGGGCTGCTGAGGACATTAAATGCAAAGTAGGCAAACTCATCTACTCACTAATACAGGCTTGTTTTGTTGTATTGACTTTATTGCAAAATGTTCTACTTAAACTTTTCAAACGGTACATTTTAAATAAAGATTAAAAAAAGCTGCAAGAAGCTTAATAATAGTGATGTTGATATCATGTAAAAGAAAATTGGCAACTGAATTTAGGCTTCACTTATTCTTAAAGGTTGCAAGATCAGTTGTCAAGATATTACGATGAACAAATGGATAAATCATAAACTGCTGGGCACAAAGCTTTCTTTCTGCAATATTTCAAAAGTCAGTGAAAACACTATATAATTCTTGCTGAGGGATGGAATTTTTACTGAGGGATTACACTATAAAAATGTTAGTGTAATATGGACTACAAAATGCTTTAAAGATTGTACCAAATTTCATAGCATACAAATTCAGAAACAACAACAAAAAAGATCTCTTACCTTCATTTCTTTGCGAAGGCGAACACTACTGACTTTAAAATGTGCAGTTGGCCCATCGGGAAGGTGACAAAGAACTATCCCATCTGTGACACTTTAAGTGATGGAAAATCTTTCAGGTAATATATCTCAATACCTCACCAAGTACAAAAAAACAAAAATTTTAAATATATCTTAACAGTGGTAATATATTGATATCCGAACAAAGGATACTTGGCACTTTTCGGTCTTCATTAATCACCATTAGGTACGTGAAACCCCTTGATATACATTGTGGAATGACTTTCTTCAGTGCCAGACCTCTTCTGTAGTACACGTATGCATGTGGGATTACTGTTGCCAGCTGATCGCAAAACCTCACCGTCCTCTGAAATCAGGTACACAATTACAAAATTAAATAACCATTCTGAAATGTTTATTTAGTAAAAATATATGAATGGATAATAAAAAATAGGGCGGTGTGGTGGCGCAGTGGGTAGTGCTGACGCCTCACTGCAAGAAGATCGCTGGTTCACTGCCTCGGTCGGGTCAGTTGGTATTTCTGTGTGGAGTTTGCATGTTCTCCCTGTGTTCGTGTGTGTTTCCTCCGGGTGCTCCGATTTCCCCCACAGTCCAAAGACGTGGTATAGGTGAATTGGGTAAGCTAAATTGTCCGTAGTGTATGTGTGTATGGGTGTTTCCCAGTAATGGGTTGCAGCTGGAAGGGCATCCGCTGCTTAAAACATATGCTGGATAGGTTGGTGGTTCATTTTGCTGTGGCGACCCCTGATTAATAAAGGGACCAAGCCGAAAAAAAAAATGAATGATTAATTCAATGATTAATAATAAAAGTTAACTCACTCCTCTGGGTCTGTCTGAAGTGGTGATGAGAACTTTAGGATTTGTTAACCGATTGAAGTAAGCCGAGAACTCATCAGTTCCTTCATCAAAAGCCACCTGGATAAAAAAACAACAAAGTTTTAAAATTGTAAATAAGGTCTAGAGAATCAGCCGCAGATTTAAGAGTGTTTGGAAAAAAAGACTCCACATCACCTCCTCATCCTCAGGGTTGACTGTAGTTTCATCGTATATTCTCTGGTTTTCTATTGTCTTCGGAACTTCTTTAGGTGGAGCCTGAAAGAGAGAAAACATATTTAACACCATAAAGAATATATAAAAGAATATATGAAGTATAATAACACACAAAAAAAAAAAAAAAAAAAAAAAGGATGACAGTCTTCACCTTCTTCTTCTTAAAGTAATGTAAAATATATCTAATGCAATCAAGCTGGGCAATTAAAATGATATACAAATGTGAGTAATATTTTGTCCAAATTTATGCCAGAGATTCTATTAATACGAGTTTTCACATATCTGGGTTTCTCAGTAGTGGAAGTCATCGTAGTTGGGCAAACTTAATTGCAGCCAGAAGAGAGAACAGCATCAAATTTACTGTCCTGCTCCATAGATACTGCTTTAGAAAAACTTCAGATAATTAAAGTAATTCGTTTTTTGAAATTTGATGCAAAGATGATATAATACATACATAAATACATTAAATTTTTTATTTTTTTATCAAAATATTAAAAACGTTAAATTATATTAAGACACTGATGACCGTTAAACAAGTCATAACAGTCTTGTAAAAAGGGTCTATTCATTATTTTTAGGATAATTGGCTTAATTTTGTAGGAGTGCGCATCTGTAAAAAAAATACAACAAAACAATTACATAAGTTTAATAAATAGTGCTTTTTGCTTTTCAGATGAGTATAACAGCACTCAGGTACAGAAACTGAATAATCAAACTTAAAATAATACCATACAATCTTCAATGTTTGAATAAATATTTGTTAAAGCTACAAATGTTATAATTTCCTGCAACTGTTTGAATGTTTAATCAGTGAATGCATGCAAAAACTAAACTTTCACTGTTTCAATTTTATAATTAAATTCACAAACCACATGCATTCCAAACTGTAGTGCCTGCTTGATTATGACCACTGCTTCTCATTGAAAATCCTGTGATGTGACTACTGCAGACTTGCACAAAAAGGTAACGATGCAAAAATATACTGTTAGACCATTTATAGCAAGTTTTTTTTTATTTTTTATACAAATCATTAATAATATCTCAAACTCACAAAATAACATTTCATTCTGATTGATATTAATTGGTTTGACAAATACTGAATAACTCACTGATTCCTTTAGGGTGGTAAATGTTTACACATGAATTACAGATGTTTTTTCTTCTTTTTTTGTACATGGTAAACATGATCAATAAAAACTATAAGAATAAGTAATTGGCCATCCTTAAATGCAAATAAATCAACTACATTTATGACTATAGATACATACCGTAACAGTTACATACCTTATCACCGAGAGCTTTTCTTTCTTTTTTCTTCTTTTTCTTCAGTTCCATTCTTTTCTGAAAGACATAAATGACACATTTAATACACAAGATGATTTGGAAAATGTTTGACAAGTGGCAGAGTAGCAGCTTTGATGTTTTAAAGCTGTCTCAACCCTAGGTGAGCTACTACACGTACATAAAAGTAGTGTTTTGTCTTGTTTTCGAATAAGTCTGGTTCACTCACATGGACAATTTGGGGCACAAAAGGTTTGTATTTATGCCAATATAATATGAGGTAAATTAGAGTTATTAACACATTCGAACTTTCTCCTCATATAATTTCAGAAAAGTATTCTTTGCAAATTCTAAATAGTCAAATCATATTAGCAGGCAATGAATATCTAAGTAAAACATTGTTCGAACTGCTAATATAGTTTTGAAGTCATATTTACATGTGATTTTAGACCGAATATTCAACGTTACCATGGTAAATAATATAGGGAACGTGTCACAGGCTGTCACTGAACGAACGTGCTCCTACAAAACCAACTTTACCTCAATCAATTTAATATAGCCCTGTCGTGTTACAATGCACGAATATCTAGCTAGACTTTAAAACACAGCCAAGATGCAAGTTATCACCTTTCTTTTCTCCTCTTTGAGTTTAAGGAACATCGTATGTCTGCGTTGCTTATTTTTGATCTCAGACACGCTGAATGTGGGAGGAAAACACGGTCCTGAAGTTGACTTTTCTTCTTTTACTTCACCCTCCGCCTGATCCATCTCCTCCTCTGGCGCTTCGTCGGCTTTCATAGTTCGCTTTAGTTTCTTCGTTTTGCTCTTTTTCTTAGAAGCATGTTCTGAAGATGTTAAGTCCGTACAATCCATTTTCAGCTGCTTCTGTCTTCACAAACATGTGACAGAATCTTTACTTCCGGTAAAATGGAGGTTCTTCTTTGATGTTTAACGGCGGTTGGCATCCAACTTCATTCAAAGGTGCATTACCGCCCCCTTCTGTACTGGAGTGTGGACCAGATTTGGACAGAGATAACCATCTGTCCTTTGTTCTGAAGGACAAAGATGTTAAGAGGCCAAAACATGCAAAGCGGGTTCTTGACCTAATTAACATTTTCTTTTTAATCTACACCGTCTCAGACAGCAAACAGAGAGAGAGAGAGAGAGAGAGAGAGAGAGAGAGAGAGAGAGAGAGACAGACATTGATTACAATATATCCATCTAACAAAGTGGACACAAAATGTAAATTAATTTTAATTCAATTGTATTCCTCTGGCTGTATTTTATCTCTACTTGTAATAATATGTGCTGCTGGCATATTGTGTGATTTGTATTTATCTTGTTGTATATGTGTTTATATGCAATAAATAATTAAGAAAAAAATTATAATAATAATATGACCTTGTGATTTTTACATAACATGGAAGCTTTTTATTTTAACAAGATAAAAAAAAAATACTTTACTGCCACCTAGTAGAATAAAATGAAACCTTCAGAAAGAATATGGACCAAACAGATCGTAGATAACACAAAGAAAACTTTAATGTAGCAGACCCCGTCCGACTGATGGCTCGACTGATGAAACTTTACTGATGTTTCTAGAGCTTTATTATCGTCCTTTTTTTTTTTTAAATCACCGTAAGAGCTGAGCAAACCAATACAAAAATATACATCAACATTAGACATTTTCACGAAATACATATGTTTAACTAACAGTATACAATTACACAAACCTTATGCCTTTTCGGGGGGTTGCTGAATAAACTCATAAACTGTCCTTTTTAGTACGAGCTCTGTTAAGCCATCATAAAATGTCCACTATCCATACTGTTCTATCATCATTTCTTGTTAGCCGTGAAAAACAGATTTCTTTTCAAAATAAACATCCCCCATAAACAATAGAAGTAAAGTGATCTTTAAACATATAGAAATGTAAGATAACTCTTTGTTAAAGTCTGTTACACTCCCACCAAATTATTAATGTTTCTCAAACATGACAAATTTTCAATTATAACCCCCTTTAGAGTGTATAAAGTGCAATAAAGTCCCTTTGAAAATGCATTCACTTTGCTTCCAACAACTAGACCAACTTCTGAGCTGGCCTATCTACTATTGAGATTTTATGCATTCATTCTCCTTTCTTGTTTAATCTTTTGTCACCAAGTGCTACTTTGGCATTTCTTACAAGTCCATCCAGGCTCAGAACAGTCTCTATAATCCTTCCCAGTCTCCATTCCCTCCTAGGCAATGTTTCTTCGATATCCATGACCACGTCACCAATTTGAAAGTTCCTTTTTGGAGCATGCCAGCGTTGCCTTTCAACGATATTGTGAAGATACTCTTTTTCCATCTGCTCGAAAACTGTTCAGTAAGGTACTGCACACGTCTCCATCTCTTTTTTGTATACATATCCTCTCTTATGAACTTTCCTGGTGGAGGTAATGCTGTGGTGGGCTTCATGGTTATCAGATGATTGGGTGTGAGCGGTTCTAAGCTCTTGGGGTTATTCAAATTGTCAATTGTAAGAGGGCGACTATTGACTACTGCCATGGCTTTGTAAAATAAGGTGCGCAATGAGGCATCATTAAGCCTGCCTGCTAAAAGGGCAATGATAGCACTAAGAACGCTCCGTATGGTTTTGATTTGACGCTCCCATACACCTCCCGCATGGCTGGAATGAGGAGCATTCAAAACAAAAACACACTGTTTGTTTTCAAGAAACGTAGTGAGGCATTCTGGATCAAGTTCTTGCAATGCCGAGTTCAGTTCGTTCTTGGCACCTTTGAAATTTGTACTTTGGTCACATTTTATTTGCCTTACTGTGCCTCGAATTGCAATAAATTGCAAAGCAGTCAATGCCGCAATACATAAAAGGTGGAGACGGATCTACACGTTCTGAGGGGAGAACACTCATCCTCTGACCTTTAGCAGATCTTCTCATCCTTCTGCAAGTCACACAGTTGAGAAAGTAAGATGTGACCACTCTGTTTATACCAGGTATCCAATAGCCACATGATCTGATATTATTGATTGTGAAACCCTTGTCTTGATGCTTTACACTTTCATGGCAGTGTGCAATTATCAGCTTTTTAACATGATGTTCTTTTAAAAGGATCAATGGATGCTTGAATGAGTGAGTATATGATGATTGACCTAATCTGCCTCCCACCTTGATTATACCATCCTTGTCTATAAAGGCATCCAGATGATGAAGTTTACTGTGACCTGAAAGTCCTTTTCCTTGACTCAACACTTCAATCTCTTTCTGATACACTTGCCTTTGTATTCCTTTTAGAATCAAGCATTTAGCATTCTCTTGTTCACTTACAGATGCTGAATTGATTTTATCTTTCTTAATCCATCTCAGAAGGCGTGCAACGGCTTTGATAGTCTTAGACCAAGATGAGAATTTGGACAATCGGTCTACAAGATCTTTACTTTCCATGGTCTTTTTGTGTAATGTCTGAACTTTCTTTACTTCTGGATATCCTACTTGGAGGTCCGGCACAACATTTGAGGTCGTTATTTCCATTTCCCACAAAAATGAGGGACCAGAGAACCAATTAGATGAGAGCAGCTCATTTATTGTTCTCCCTCTTGAAGCATTGTCGGCTGGGTTTTCATCAGTTGGGACATATAGCCATTGTTTGGGTGTTGTACTTTGACATATTTTTTGGACTCTATTGGCTACAAATGTGTGGAAACGATGGGCATCGTTATTAATGTAACCCAAAACTATCATTGAGTCAGTCCAAATAATATTAATGAGTTTAAGCTCTTCTCTGAGTATTTGTGTCATCCTGACTGATACTACAGCTGCAGTCAACTCTAACCTCAGTATTGTGATAATCTTTAAAGGAGAAACACGATCTTTGCCAATAAGAAAAGAGCAATGAATTTCGTCATCCTCATTTATCATCCTCAGATAAGAACATTGACCGTAACCACAGGTACTCGCATCTGAGAAATTATGCATTTCTGTTTTCACAACCTTTCCGAAATCAGCAGATACATAACATTGTGGTATGTTCACATTTTCTAGATTGACAAAGTCATTCTGCCATCTCTCCCTCCATGGATTGAGTGCAGGGGAAAGTGTATCATCCCAGTCAGTTGCTTGATGACACATTTCCTGTAGGATTCTCTTGCCATTGAGAACATATCGAGCTACAAATCCCAAAGGATGAAATATGGAGACAACAGTGCTAAGACTGAAGGTGTTTTATTTGATTTTTTTATTTTTATTTAAAGGTGTAACTGAAGTCACTGTTTGTGTTTATTGTTTCTCTTTGCTTCAGTGATTATGAATAGCAGGTGTTCGTCAGTGTCTGAGTTCACAAAGTGAACTAGTGTACATAATAGTGAATGACGGCACAAAGTGTGATTTCAAACATCATGTGACTTCAAATGTCGACTCTGAGCTCTGTTAATTCACAGTTTATTGCTGTTGGTTACTTTCTCAAAAACAAAAATATTACCCAGAATGTTTTAGTGAAAAAAAACAACTTATTTTACTGTAGAATCTGCGATTTTTTTTTTATTACACCAATCAGAGCATTAGTGTCTTGTTGCAAGGCAGAACTCCTTGCAGAGGCCAATCAAAAAAAATATATAAAAAATTGTGGAAGATACATTTGTTTGAGTTTGTTACAAGTATTAATCATGATGTAGAGATCAAAACACGTGAAATCTTAAGTTTATGGTTTTTAAAGGTGAATAAGTTATTCTAACAAATATTAACAAGTTATGGTGCCAGAATGCAATAGTTTAAGTAATGTTAATGTTAAAACTACTTGAGTGTTTAAGTAAAGACAACATTAGGGTTTACAGTGTAGGGTGTAGTCACAATAAGGCTAGGCGATCTGTACCGTGGCCGCTCCCCGGTTCATTTAATTATTATGAGTGCTTCATGCTGCGTCCGTTTGTTTTGCTGGCCCATGCACGGTAAAGAGGTGGGCCAGAGCATGCTTTGCGTGAAGTGTGAGCATTAACCCCACCCAAGCACTGAACTGGTAATGTACCTTGTCTGGAACTGGTTAGTTATGAAGCTGCAAATTTCTCACTGAACTGCAACTCAGCTGCAACCTTGCAATAGTCATGATAAGCACACGTGAACTTTTTTTTTTACGACAAAAGAGAAAAATCAGCAATAGGCTACAGAGAGAACGAATCGTCACCGCATCCCAAATTACTCAAAATAATGAATCATAAAGCAATGTTTATTGTTCGGATGTTAATACTGCTTTCTACAGAAATGATCAAACTACAATAAATTACCTTTTTGAGTGTGATGCTTTAACTATGACTAAATTACAACATAATGCTTTGAGGTAAAAAAAAAACATATTATTTAAAATCAGATTCATTCAACAAAACGTTTTATTTAGTCATTAAACCACTTTTTAATTGTTGTGTTTTTTAGAACTCATTGTGGGAGAATATTGATATCTATTTAATTTAAATATTAAATATAGCTAAGATAAATATGAAAAAGTACTTCTTTCTAAAGAAATTTGTGAACTATTTACTCAAGAATGTTTGGATTTTTATCATTCTGAGTTTATTCAAAACTCTTATATGATAGCATTTTTTTGCATTGATATAGCAAAACAAAGTTTTAATCAATTTTTTTTTTGTTCCAGATTTTAATTCAGACCCGCACTAAACTGTCATGGTGGCAAACCAACAGCCTTTCGTTAAAGGTGATACTTGTAACGCCATGGTTGGCGGATGGTGACATAACGAGACGGAGCACGAGATATATAACAAAACGGATTTATTGAACACTTACGGGGAACAGATACTGGATGCGGGAAGACAGGACGACACAGGAACAGAACCACACGAAGCAGAATACCGGACCACAATGGACACAGACGAAAGGGTATAAATAGAAGAGGGAATGATTAAGCTAAAGAGACACAAGGGATGAACACAGGTGGAACAGATTAACATTGACAGTGGCGGGAGGAAGACAAAGAAAGCACGTGACAATAACAGGCGATGACGCAGACGAACACTGACAATACTTATCTCATCCAGTATATCTAAATTTTTTACCCTTTTGTATGTACACTATTTAACTGAGTTTAGGACATAATTTAAACTAAATCTAAATAATTTTAAATCTGATTATGGGGTTTAATCTATAAAGTAATTCTGTTTTTTAAAATAAAGAACAAAATGTTATAATTAATGGCGGTTCATTCCGCTGTGGTGACCCCAGATTAATAAAGGGACTAAGCCGAAATGAAAAACGAATGAATGAATGTTATAATTAAGTAAATACTTTTTTTTTTACTAACCAAAATTCATGCTATCTACATAACGGCTAATGAATCGTAAGTTTAACACATTAGCAGAAACAAGCACACTTTCATGTTAAAGTGTAGAATTATTAACAATACCCACAGTTAAATTCAGGTTTTCATGTGTATTGTGTGTTCATACAATTTTCTTAAATGTATTTGCAGGAAGCAAGGTAAGCCCAAAGTCGAAATAATAGACCAGCCCTGGGTTCATTGAAAAGATGCTGAGGAACATACTAAAGCATCTGAGGAATTTGAGAAGCTGACAGTACCCCCCCCCCCTTTTTGAAGGCGCGTCCTCGGAGCAGGAGGACCCAGGACACAGCCAGAAGGACGGCCCCGGGCGGAGTCGAGGACGGGAGGATCCATGGAGGAGGAGTGGCTGCTTACTCCAGGGGGCCGACCGAGGGAGACGCCGCTGATGGCGGTGGAGCCCACAGAAGTGACGGAGAGCCGAAGGGCGAAGGTGACGCCGAGGCTTCTGAGGGCCGGGCGAAGCAGGCGGCTCACCCGAGCAAGGCGACGGCGGGGTTCCGGAAGCCCGCGGCGTAGCCAGAGCGACAGAGGACCAAGACGTAGCTGGAGGGATGGAGGAGCTCAACGCTGCCGGTAGGACGGTGCGATGAGGTGCAGCCGGAAGAGTGGAGTCCAGAGGCGAAGGAAGGGCGACGACTGACCAAGGTGGAGCCGGAGGGACGAGGGAGCCTGGCGGAGCTGGTGGGCGAACGGCCCACGACGAAGACGAGGGAGGAGTGAGCCAACGCGGAGCCCTAGGGTCGAAGGGCCGAGGTGGAGTCCGCAGCTCGGAGGCCGTAGGAGCTAACGCTGGTCGACACCCTCCAGAGGGTGACGCAGACAGGCAGCGCCCACAAGCGAGCTCCATTTCCGGAGCTGGAGCGAGAGCTGGGGGGCTGGCTGACTGCAGCAGTGCTGGAGCTGGATGACTGGCTGCAGTTCTGGGGGACCGTGGGAAGCTACTCATGACCCTGGAGCTGAGGCTTTTCCGGAGAAGGAAGATTAAAAAACTGTGCGGAAACAGTTGGTTGCTGCCTAAATACAGCGGACGGATATTGCTGCCTAAACGCAGCGGATGATTAAAATTAAAGCTCCAGAAGCCAATGAGTAGCCTCCCAGTGTCCAGCCGCTGTCCATCTGCATAGGGGGGTGGGCGGGACTCTCGCTGCTGTCGCGGGTAGCCGCCAGGACTCCCCCTCTTGGCGGTGTTGCCGGCTCGTCCACCTGGTCAGACGGGTCTTTAAGCTCCTCCATCTCAGCCTGATTCCGCTCTGTCGCTCTAGGGGGCGCTGGCTCATCAGGTGGGGGTGGCTCTCTGTCTGCGGTGGGCTCTGGCAAGCGCTCCCTGCAGGTGGATGATGTTGCTGGGCTGGTCACTGGGTCTGGAGTGGCACTGACGAGATCCTCCAGGAAGGCGGTGAGTAGAAATATTTTACTCGCCAGTGTCCACTCCATAATTGCGGCGATGTTGCCCCGAGGACCATCTTCGGGCGATCGTGCTCTGCTAGAGATGATGGGCGTGCAAAGCACGTCGCCCGGAAAGCTGTTCACAGTCGCTCGGATATGGTCCTCAGGGCTGCTCTCCCCCTGCTCCAGCAGGCGGTGATGACGAACGGGAGGGTGGGTGGGGACCAGGAAAACACGAAGGGATAAAAATAAAACACTGAGGGGCAAAAAGACTATAAAAAGAAAATTGGGGGAAAACACGCCGCTAACTTTGGGTCCGGTATTATGTAACGCCATTTGGTGGCGGATGGTGACAGAACGATACGGAGAAGGAGATATATAACAAAACGGGTTTATTGAACACTTACGGGGAACAGATACTGGATGCGGGGAGACAGGACGACACAGAAACAGAATCAGACGAAGCAGACGACCCAAACGAACCAAAATACCGGACAACAATGGACACAGACGAAAGGGTATAAATAGAAGAGGGATGATTACACTGATGACACAGAAGGGATGAACACAGGTGGAACATATTAACATTGACAGTGGCGGGAGGAAGACAAAGGCACGTGACAACAACAAACGATGACGCGGACGAACACTGACAAAAGTACCCTATACTTTTTAAAAAAGAGTCAATATATGCACCTTGTTGTTTGTCTCCCATCACGCATAGCTTGCACGCATGAACGCGATGGAGGAAATGAAAGCACAGAAGCTCTAAGGTAAAATCAGAAGCGCATAATCTTTAAAATAATGACTTCTATTTAAAATGTTGACAGAGGTTTGTAATATACTAATAACAACAGCGGAGCATTAATTAAATGCAAATATTCCGTGGAGTGATCAATTTGAGGTAGCCTAATATTTTTATTTGTTGGAAGAAGAAAAAACATATGATTGGAAAAAACAGCCTATGCCAGTTCTTAAAAAGGATTCAGTCAGTGTTTTCATTTTGTAATCAAAATTTTTTACTTAAATGAAAAATATCTAGGGCAGGCCTATTTATTTTATTCTTTTTTATTATTTTCTTATTTTTTATGCTGTTGGAAACACTGCAGGTGTGTGAAGATGTTCTGTTGTTAATATGTTCTGTATGGTGTTGTTCACGTGTTAAAATAAATCAACATGTCAATTTATTTTTTAATGAAAAAAATCATTTAATATTAATCTGACCGGTTAACAGTTAATATTCTAACCAGCAGCGGTTGTGGTTTGGGAAAATTAAGCATCCCTGTCACCTTTTAAATCCTTTCATGTGCCACACTGTTGCATCACGTTATGTTTTAAATAATTCTCAGCACCTAATTTAGCATTTATTTGGGTTATTTTCCTAGATAAAACGTAATGCAAATGAAGTGGATGATTAAATAAGTTAAAATCAGTTGAAATATTATTAAATGCATTTAGAAATTATTTTTAAAATTAACAAAAAACATACATAACACTGCTGCGCCCCCGTGCACACCTAAGAATGTTAAATAACACATATTCATTAATAACATATAATCATTAATCAGAGCAGCACAGCTACTGTGAAGGCTTTGTTGCGCTCGTTATAATATCATAAATATGCAGATTAAACTGAATACAATCTTAGGCTACATCAACATTACATGCCAGGCAATGCGTTTATATGAACAAATAATCATTTAGATTACAAACAACCCAACAAGTTGTTTAGCACATCTGCATCTCTACATGTTTAGACATGTAATGTTTTTCCTGAGGCAATTTAAACCAAAATACACAATGACACTCTATCAAACGTATCTACAATGATAAGGAATATGGTTACTTACTAAGATATTAACGCACATCAATACCACACAAAGCAAGGATGGACTTTGAAGAAATAAACAATGTGAGGAAAGCTCTGGGTTGTGGCTCACAGAAAGAAGGTCGCTGGTTTGAGTCCTGGCTGGGTCAGTTGGCATTTCTGTGTGGAGTTTGCATGTTCTCCCCGTGTTCGCATGGGTTTCCTTCAGGTGCTACGGTTTTCCCCACAGTCCAAAGACATGTATAGGGGAATTTGGTAAGCTAAATTGTCCGTAGTCTCTGTGTGTGAATAAGAGTGTATGGGTGTTTCCCAGTGATGGGTTGCAGCTGGAAGGGCATCCGCAGCTTAAAACATATGCTGGATAAGTTCATTCCGCTGTGGCGACACCAGATTAATAAAGGGACTAAGCTGAAAAGAAAATGAATGAATGAGGAAAGCTCTGTTATAGTGCAGCTGAACTGGAAACTTTATGCCTATGCATAAATCTATCGGCTTAAAGATATCGGCCTAATTTTGATATCGGATCGTGAATGATAACAATAAAAATAACATTTATAGGTCGATAACAATATGGCCGCCAATATATCATGCATCCCTAATGGGTTAATATGCCATATAATTGTTACTGCTGAACACTGCTTGTCTGAATGAAGTGTAGTCTTGGGCAGTCTTGGGTTTTACTGATTCATTTAAAGGTCATCAACTTTGCTAAGGGCCACAAGTTTTCTAATTCTAATAATCCTTTCTCTGAAACTTTCATTGTACTAGTCAGGTAAATAATCTCTTTGTTCTCACCTTCTGAAATGTATTGCATCAGAAGAAATATCATAAGCTAAGACTCGTGTGATCAGAATTTAGTAAATATAATGCAGGATAAATGTTGCCAACATTAACGAGTGAAACAGTGGCAATGGGCTATATGCACAGCTAGTGTTTTTCAGCTAATGATAAACCTCCGGTGAAAGGTTTATGTGACTATTTTCAATTTTATAAGGTTCCATTTACAGCACCGATGTTGTAACAATCAAAATGCAATCAGTTAAATAGACTTGGGCATTTATGTAGTTGTTCAAGCGTAAAATGAGATGAAAGACAAAACTGTAAACAAGTGCCATCAGTAGTAGCAGGCAAGCACAGAAACTCCATTGAAAATTTGGGGCAAAATATATTTCCATATTTTAAAGGCATGGTGCAGGAAAATGGAATTTAATGCAGTGTTTCTGTCTGGTCTGATACCCACTGTATATTGTGTATCAATCAGGCAGTGAAGATCTCTGATTTTAAAGAAATCATATCTTAAACGTGACGACTGTAATGGAGTGACAGACTACTGGAAGGACCTGGGCTTGCTGTCTAAAAATTAAATGTCCCTGTGCATAAATCCCATAAGGTCCTATGTATAGAATAAATATAAAATATATAAACACCCCCCCCCCCCCCCCCCCCCAACATTTATTCTGCTGTACAATTGAAGAAATCAAAACTTTAAGCTATTTTAAAGAAATAACTATGTTTAAAGAGATAAAGGAGTGCATGGTGCGAGCAAGGGTGTGTGTGTGCGTGCGTGGGTGTTTGTGTGTTTGAACAATAAAGAACAAAGCACTCAAATGGTGTCAAAAGGTGAATCCACAGAATATGGCAATTTATAACCATAATTTATATATACTTCTTAGGTGGTTGCTGGGTTATTTTTATCAGCTTGCTTTTTAATTTTTTGCTGCAAGAACACATATTGCACAATTATGCTAAGCCGGTGGGCAAGGCAGCCGAGGCTCACATTATCTAGTTCACTATGCTAAGCCAGTTGGCAGTAGCCAAGGCTCAGACATAATCTAGTTCACTAGTGCTAAGCCGGTTAGCAAGTAGTCAAGGCTCACACTAGTGTAACTAGTGTTAAGCCATTCGGCAAGGTTGCCCAGGCATACATAGTCTAGTTCGTTATTGTAAACCGGTCAGTGAGGTAGCCCAGGTACACATAAATAGAAAACTCGCAGTCCCATAGCACATGGTGGCAAAGAAATAAATAAACACGTCTTGGCTATATATCTGCATGTTTTGGGGACTGTCATCTCATTGGCAATCCTTTTTACTCATGTTTATGCATATTGCTTATGCCATGTTTGTTTATACATAATCAGTGTAGCGAATTAAGCTTAGAAAATTATGAATATTAATAATTAATAATAGCAAGTTATTATTTAATTATAAAATTACATTAAATTGAACTGCTCATCTGTTGGAGCCTACAATTTTTTTGTCTATTAATTCAAAGATCAAGTAATTTCCTGGTCTGGAAAAATAATAAATTTTACTACATTAACAGATTAGTACAAACTGTTGCTTTATCTTTGAGTTCAAGTAACTTGTTCTGTGTGTAAAAACAAGCAATCCGCTTGGGCTCATACGTTTAATAATGTTAATGTTTAAAAAAAGATATAAACAACACATTTACAACATGCATGTATTTGAGAGAGAGAGAGAGAGAGAGAGAGAGAGAGAGAGAGAGAAAGAGAGTTTGTGAGACAGAGAACAGGGCTGAGAGGGCCCCATGAAAAGAGAGTTGAAATTCAACACCAATAACCCAAAACAAATCATCAAAGAAAACTGAATCACCTAGTTTTGACGAAGAAAATAATAAACTAGCATATCTGACACCTAAATCAAACTCACATAGCTCTTTTGTCTGTGGCTAACGCAGTGTGTGCTGGCCTAGAAGTTTCTTGATGAGTCGTTGCTGGTTTTTCCCTATTCTGATCGGTTGATCAGCATTCCAACAAGGTTATGAGTTGAAATTGTTCAGAATAGAGACTTAGCTTGATGCTGAAAGTCTCTGAAGAGTGAGAAAGCCGAAGCCTGGCCTCAGCTTGGGTGAGGCCTAAGGTCCTAGGTCACATTTTGGCTGGTGACCGAGTGAAGAAGAGTTGAAGAAGAGGGTTCAAGAGGAGTAAGGGTAATCAAGAGCGTAAAGGGGAGGTGTGAACTGGTCGTGTCTACCTTAACCCTTTATCTGCCCCACCAAGAAAAAAATGTTTGGATTGCATTTCTTAACTCCTAATGTTGCTAGTTAATACACTCAATGCATTTTTTTTCAATGCATCCCATAATTTCAAAAATATCAACCTCTACCAAATTGTTGATATGTCAGTTTATGGTAAAAGAACCGAACTTAATACATATACTATGAAAAATATGAAGTGTAAGACCAATTTGTTTAAAAAATATTCAAAATAAAACATTTTTGAATACTAAATTATCTTTTTTTTTAAAGTATGGCATAAAGTATTTCAGATTTTTATTTAACATGCTTTCTTGTTTATTTTACAATAAAAACAAAATCAAGTGTAGTAGTGCAACAGGACGTTTGTGTAATTTTTTTATTTTTATTTGTTTGACAATGCTGTATGTGAAACCAGTATTTAAAACAGTCATTCTTTAAATGACTTTATCAGTCATTATTTAAAACAGAAAAAACATGGTCAACCGTTTGGTAGAGCGCAGTCAAAGGGTTAAATAGGATTGCTGATGTCATGAGCTCAGGGGCTTAGTTAGAAGTTGCCTTCTAGCCCATTTTATGGCTCTTTGTTCAAAACTTGTGATTTACATATGCTTGGTGAGTATAGTGGTCATAGAGAAGTGTTAAAGATTTCATAATCTCAACATGTGTTACAAGTACCAAAAAACAATGCATACAGTTGTTCTCTAAACTTCTTTAGCTGTGCATACGTACCAAACACTTCTGTGATGTTGTTTGAGTGTAAGTTGTTGAACAGTAATTCTAAGGGTTTTAATACAAAGAAGATTGATATACCACCAGCAAATCATCAATAACACTATCTAGCACAGACATAGCAGTTCACCTATGTTACAAAGAACTTGAACATACACACACAAAAACATTACATACATTCTAGAATATAGTAATGGCTAGTTTAAACAGGTCAGTTCTGTTCACATGTGAGTGTGAAAGGCTTTGATGCTCGCCTATCAAGATGGTTTCCATGGTAACTTTAAGTTCAGTGTAAGCTCTTATCAAATTCCCAGTGGGGGAAGTTTGTGGGTTTTACTTTTTGCTTAAAAAGTTTATGTGACAATGAAATGTGTTTGATCTTCGCCCATTCGTTACATCAGTTACATTTGGTTTGTTTGTCTTCATGTTCTTCTGCTTGTTTTGGGGGGGTTACGAATATATTATGTTTGCAGCAGTGTGTTCTATTCTCATACGGCATGACTGTGTATATACAGGCAGTAGCAGGTCTCCGTATTTGCTCTGCCATAATAATCAAAGTAACAGCAGTTTAGCAGATCTATACGGCCAAGACCAAATACATCAACATTGCCATACACATATTCATTGCCATACTAAATCCTGAGAGGGTTCATGACAGAAATGCAGTTTTAAACATGTTTAACTTGTGTAAAGGAAAAACCAAGTCATCTGAATGAGTTTGAAAAAGTTGTCATTCTGCGTTACAGGAAACAGCTTTTCAGACCCTGAAACAGCTTTTTCAGGCCAAAAACAGAAAGTGATAAAAACTGCTTAAAGCCATACAAATCATCATTCTTTTTGTTTTAAACAACATTATATGCAGTTGTAAACATGTTTAACAAGTTTAAAGTAAAAACCCAATAATTTTGGGAAACAGGCTCTAAAACAGATTTTTTTCAGGCCAAAAGCAACTAAGAACAGGAATGTAATTATTTGTTTGCCTGCATTATTTATATATTTATTTATGCAAATTATTAGGATTATTAGTCAATCCACAGGATGTCGGTTCCTGGCTTGTTAGATGCATCATAAGTGATCTAAAGCTAGACCCACTTTGTCTAACAGAAACCTGGCTAAAACCAGATGATTACATGACCCTAAACGAGTCTTCACCTGAAGGTTATCATTATAAACACAAGCCACATTTTAAAGGCAAAGGTGGAGGAGTTGGCGTTATATACAGTAATATTTTTAGTGTTACTCAGCGATCTGAGCACTAAAGATGACTTTGTCAGTAACCTACCTAATCTTTCTAATTTCCATAGCATTCCAGGCAGCCTAGAAGAGCTTGACACTGCAACTAAAACTATTGATTTTGTCCTTTGTAGCGCGTTAGACATAGTTGCTCCATTACACTTAAAAAAGATTAGGGAAAAAAATCTAATGCCGTGACAGAATGAGCACACACGTGCCTTAAAGAAAGCAGCCTGGAAAATGGAACGTAGATGGAAAAAATCAAAACTAGAGGTTTTTCGTCTGGTCTGGAAAGAAAGTATACTTAACTTTAGAAAAGCTTTAAAGTCTGCCAGATCTGCTTATTCTTCAATTTTGATAGAATAAAATAAACACAACCCTAGGGTCCTGTTTAACACAGTAGCCAATCAAACTAAAAATAAAACATCAACATGCATTTCTTAACACAGCAGTAATGACTTTATGATTTTTTTCACATGCAAGATTGATGATATCAGAGATAAAATAAGCACCATCAATCTGCCTCCTACAGCATAGTCTCAATTAGAGCACTGTAGACCATTAATGGATAAACTTCAAACTTTTTCAGCAGTCGGTGAGGAAGAACTGTCTAAACTGATAAATCCTTCCAAATTAACAACGTCTATGCTAGATCCTATAGCGACCACATTATTAAAACAATTGTTGTCAGACGTTTCTGAACCTGTTCTTAACATTTTGACCCATTTTAGACCCATTTCAAACCTGCCTTTTCTATTAAAGATACAAGAAAAAGTCATATTTGCTCAACTGTGTTCCTTCCTACAGAGAAACAATAGTTGTGAAAAAATTCTATCTGGATTTAGAGCATTTCATAGCACAGAAACAGCACTTCTAAGAGTTACAAATGACCTCCTTCTGTCAATTGATCGTGATTGCATTTCTCTCTTAGTGTTATTGGACCTCAGTGCTGCATTTGATACAATTGATCATAATATTTTCCTTGATAGGCTTGAAAATTATGTTGGTATTACAGGAATTGCATTGGCCTGGTTCAGGTCTTATCTATCTGAACATTATCAATTTGTATCAGTTAATAAAGAGGCATCATACAGATCAAAAGTACACTGTGGGATACCACACGATTCAGTTCTTGGTCCCTTACTTTTCACACTATATATGCTACCGCTAGACGATATCATTAAAAACATGGAGTTAGCTTCCACTGTTATGCTGATGATACACAACTTTATATCTCCTCTCAACCTGATAATTTATATGAATTTACAAAATTAACAGATTGTATAGCTGATATAAAAAATTGGATGACTAATAACTTCTTATTACTAAATTCAGATAAAACTGAGGTCTTGCTTATTGGACCCAAAAACCTCACACGCAAAAACCTAGAACACAGTCTAATCCTTGATGGATTCCTAGTTCAGTCCTCATCTTCAGTCAAAAATTTGAGGGTGATTTTTGATAGCAATCTGTCATTTGAAGGCCAGATTTCAAGCCTCTGTGAAACTGAATTTTTTTCAACTTAAAAATGTTGCCAAACTTTGACATATGCTATCAATGTCTGATGCGGAAAAGCTTATACATACTGTCATGACCTCTTGGTTAGACTATTGTAATGCGTTACTAGGTTTACAGCATTACAGCTAGTTCAAAATGCAGCTGCTAGAGTGCTTTCTAGAACAAAGAAATATGATCATATTACTCCAGTTCTTTCATCATTGCATTGGCTCCCTATTAAATATCGTATAAATTATATAATTTTGACTACCTACAAAGCCCTGAACGGCTTAGCTCCCCAGAATTTGAGAGGGAGCTCCTGGTGTATTATAGCCCCTCATGTCTACTACGCTCAATTAATTCTGGACAACTGATTATTCCCAGAATATCAAAATCAATTGTAGGTGGTAGATCTTTCTCATATCTGCCACCTAAACTCTGGAACAGCCTTCCTAGCACAGTTTGGGAAGCAGACACACTTTGTCAGTTTAAAACTAGATTAAAGACACATCTTTTTACATTAACATACACATAAAACACAAATGCTTTTGAAATCCAAATCCTCTAAAGGATTGTTAGTTTGCATTATTTAAGGCAACCGGAGCCGGGAACACTTCCCAAAAGACATTATAATTTGAATGGCATCTGCGCTTATGTTAGTCTGTTTTTATTATTCCTGAGGTTTCCATAATCCTGGACCAGGCCGTATCCTGAGCAGCTGCTCAGGTCATGGAAGAGTGGAGAGCGTGATACTGATTCCTGTAAGACCCCAGTGACAGACGAGTCTTCACATTGATCCTGAAGGGCCAGCCTGTACACCAGCTGGTGACCTCTCCCACCTGCAGCTTCTCCACGATGGACGTCCAGCTTTCTCCAGCCTCCGGCGCTTTGACTGCAGCTCAGCACAAGAAGTTTGGCCATAGAAGAAATGGTTGTGCCCAACTGAGCCTGGTTTATCTCGAGGTTTTTTTTCCTTCACTTTCGTCAATTGGTAAAGTTCGTTCCTCGCCACTGGCTTGCATGGGTTGGGACTTGTGGAACTTGCTCTTCAGTGTTTGGACTTTTAGCAGTGAAAATTTAACCACACTGAACTGAACTAAACTGATCTTAAACTCTGAAAACTGGACAGACACTGTCTTAATGTACTATAATCTTTTATGTTAAGCTGCTTTGACACAATCTACATTGTAAAAGTGCTATAGAAATAAAGATGAATTGAATTGAATTGAAAGTAATAGTATTGTATATAAAGAAAAGGGAGGACATTTTGTAAACTAAATAAAGAATTTATTGTACAAAAAATGACAGAAATAATGATGAACATGTTGTGTTCTTTGCATGAAAACCAAACTACTACTTTATAATTAAATACTCTACACAATATAGAGTTGCTCAACATGACTGACAAAAGTAGGTAAATCTTGAAAGTAGAGAGTCTGTCAACACTATGCAATGTAAAAAATGTCATTTCATTTTTTTACATTTACAGATCACTATATTTTTCTCCACACATTATATAACAAAAACAATGAGAACATTATATTATACAGAAGTTTCAAAATGTAAAACTTAAGAAGGTGCTGGATTGTAATCTCCACACCATACATTTCTTTTATTATTTGTGTCCTTAAAGAACTGTAGTATATAGACCCTGTGGCATTTTATAAGATGTATACATTGTTCAAATATTAATGTTCTACTGACAGAGTATTCATAAAGTTCTAAACAACATTGATAGAACTGAAATGGCAAGAGTAAAGTTTTATGGTGCAATTAAATGCATTTTTATTTTGAGTATAAATATAGACGATTTTGGCTCTGCTGATATATAACATTTTAATTTCATAGCAAAGCTTTAAACTGAATTTGATGAGGTAGCTTTTTTCATTTTTCTGAGACGTAGATTTTAGTAGAAATAATTGATTTTGTTTATAAACCTTGCTCCTACTCTGAACCTAGTATTCCATTGCTAGTTAATACAAAAGTCCCTGTTTATTTTTGGGACCTGTATTCTCATTCGCATGGCCATTTTTATTTCTGCCACAATCGGCCTCTAACAACTTTGTAGAGTTACATTTGTAGATTTTATAGAATAACAAAACATTTTTTAAACTGCAGCCTTGGGTCAGTTATGAAATTGTAGACATTTGTCAAACTAGAGTGGTCAAATTACAGGTTTCTGCTTCAACTGAATGAAAAGATAAGAAGACATAGTGTATGGTGAATGGGCTATAAACACCTTAGACATTTTTCAGTTATTAAAATCTATCTACAAGCTATTGTGCTTGCAAAAGTCAAATACAAATGGAAACATCATTCCTTTTGCTATTTTCTTCACATAGTGCATTTTTTTTTTGTTGGTTAGTAGAGTGCCCAAAATAATGTTTTATACCCTTCAGCCCCATCAAATCCCTATCCTTTAAATATTTTTTATGCGATATATACATATATTACTAGATTTAGTGTGAGAAGGCTCCTCTTTAATCCAACATTATAGTGCTTTTGTTTTCAACAAAGGTACATCTATGATGAATAGAACAAATATTTCTATTCTACCTTTAACCCTCTCCATCCTTTGCTTTTTCAGCACTCCCAATGTTTAACGTACCATTATAGGTTGGTAAGGGGCAGGAATGGTATTTGATTAAAAACAAAAATGCTGAATGAAATTACTTTTTCTTATTTTTTTTATTAAATTGCAGACAGCGATAAACTAATACTGTAGTAATCCACAGTGCCATATGTACTTTTTAAATGTATGTAAATGCCTGTATCAACATAAGGACCTACATTAGTCTATATTCAGTACAACTAAAAACGTCTTGGTTACATTCGCAACCCTCATTACGTACATAACGTTTATGTTGAGTATATAAATGTTAGTGTTGAGTTCACAAACATTTATAACATCGAGAGGCGTTTATGTCGAGTTGAACACTCTAGGGTTCACCATCGGGGAACTCAAGCTAGAAGAGCAGTATAATGCACTCGTAGCTGTGGGTTAGGGAGCATGGCACAGCAAGCATTTTTGACACCAAGCTTAGCTTTCTCCTGAATGACTGGTGTTACCCGCAGTTCTACAGATGTCTGTTAGAGAGGCACCATGTGGTAATGCTCTAGTAGAGTGTGCTCTCATCCTCGGGAGTTGCGACTCGCTTTGAGTATGGTATGCAGGCCTGATGGCATCCACTATCTAGTGGGCCAACCTCTGTTTAGATATGGCACTTTCCTGCTGCTGACCTCCAAAACAGTCAAGGAGCTGCTCAGAGGATATTATGCTCTGTGTGGTCCACATACACGCACAGTGCGTGGATGGGACCCAGTAGCGAGAGGGCTGTGTCTGCCTCCTCCAGGGGCAGCGCTGACAGGTTCACTACCTGGTCCCTTAGAGGAGTAGTAGAGACCTTGGGCACATACCCAGGCCAGGATCTCAGCATAACATCAGATTTAGCCGGTCCAAATTCAAGGCATAATTCGTTGACCAAAAATACTTCCATGCCCCCGACCCTCTTGAACAATGCCAGCGCAGTCAGCTGACTCGAGTAGATCAAATGGATTTCTCCACAGTCCGGAGGGTCTATGGAGAGATCCCAAGAGGGTATGAGAGGAGTGCGAGGCGGATTAAACCTTCTAGTGCCTCCAGCAACCGGATGACCAGGTCATGCTTCCCCACCATGCGGCCATTCACTAGCTCATGGTGAGTGGAAATGGCCACAATGAAACCCTTTAGTATGGAGGGCGACAGCCCACCCTACAGCTTAACCTGAAGGAAGGAAGGCATGACACCGATTGGGCAAGTTCAGGGAACCTTTTGCGAGAGAAGTGCACCAAACAATGAATAAACTCCACACGTGGTGGCCAGAGACCTGGATGCAGATGTCAGATGGTGCTCCATCACTAAGAGAAAGGTCTCAATAGAAGTGCCAGGAGTGTGGGTTAACAAGGAGTGTGGGTTTGGAACCCAGGTTTGGGTGGGCCAAAGAGGCGCAAATACAAAAACCTGCTCCTCGTCCTCCCTGACCTTGCACAGTGACTGTGCGAAATGGCTCACTGGGGTAAAAGTGCATGCTTGCGTCTCCCCCGGCGGCAGCGGTGAACCAGTGCCTCAATGATGAGAGAGACCTCAAACAAGAAAGACACAACTAGAAATGGGTGGATTCCTAAAAAACACACAGGGTGCCCTTGGTTTTCCTGAATCACACTCTTAGCAGCTAGACCGCACCGGGGTTGAGCCACCATTCTCCTGGTACAACAAGCTGCTGTAAGAGCACATAGGCTGCACGGTTGAGCTTGCCTGGGATGGTATGCAGTAGTTTTGCCAGGTCTGGATCCATAGGAGCAGATGGGGAGCAAACCTGAAAAAATGCCCTTTATGCCTCAAGCTCTTCCTGCTCCTCCGAAAAGAAGGGGACTGTGAGCAGGGCAAGTCCCCAACATGTTGATCAGACATAGCCTCACGTTTCACCCATCTATCCGGAAGAGCACAGCCCTTGTAACCAAATCAAAAGCCTGCATGGTTTGTGCTGATGAAGAGCTGGAGAGCCACGGGGATACCCAGCGACTTCATCCCACTGATATTCTCAGACTGCCCTAAGTGTTCGCTGCAGTGCGGGAAACAACAGAGGGTGCTCGCACTAAAACAGCACAAGCCGCGATCAAGCATAACCACAGTCTTGCCACACTGAGGAATTCCAGCGAGTGCCCAGATGCAGGAGAGAAGCCCAGCTCGACTGCCGCTGAATGCATCGTTCTCGGACTGGAATCCAGCTTGCACTTGAAATTGAAGCCGCTAGCCCTTCAAAAGACATGTTGGTTCTGAAGCAAAAGTCTAATGAGCTTCCTCTCAAGGCAGCCTTTATACTCCAAATTGCTGAGTTTCTACACCTATGAGTATGACAGCTGCACTCATACGCATTCCATCGGCCTGTTTTTATACAAATCAGAGTTATTGGTCCTTCTAAGCAAACCCTCTAGTTAATCAACTCAATATAAACTCATAGTGATTGACTGAGGGGGAACTGGAAATTCACAAACAAGTATTATTTTTTCTTATATTGATGCTTATTTATTGATACCAAAATGTTAAGGCAGAGTTGCAGGAAGGTGTGTGCAATGTATGTATGTATGGGTTTTTTTTCATTGTAGATTCTGAAACACACATGCACAGTAATAGGAGCTACATCTTAAGCTCCTGTGTCTAAATATGTTTCTTTTCTCTTTAAAAGTAAGAAAAGAAAAAGTAATTCTTTTATTTTCCTTTACTTATTTCTTTTTACAAGATCATGAAAGGGTGCCTATATTAGGTCAGAGCTACACAGCACAATGAAAAAATAACAACATTATATTAAATTAATTTTAAAATGTAAAAATAAAAATAATAATAATAATAACAAAATATTGTGTCAAAATATATTGGTAGAAATTATATTTTAAAAATTAAAAGAAAAAGCTATGTTAATGGGAATGTCAAACTGTAGTTGTAGCAGCATTATTGGAAGGGGTGGGGCCAATGTGTCTCCTGCCATGATTTTGTCAATTGCATTGAACATTTGCATTGAACTCAAATTAAAGGACATTTTGATAACCTAGAATAAGTTTTAGGGTGTTGACTTAAGCACTTTGGACTAAATGTCAAAGTTTTACATAAATGAGAGAAAATTTGTGTGTGTGTACGTGTGTGTGTGTGCGTGTGTGTGTTTGTGTGTGAAATAAGAATTTTGTACTTTCCTAAAATATAATACAGTACTGAAAAGGTCATACATGTTTTGTCTTCCATTACATATATCATTCTATGTAATTAACAGACTGTATATATTTTATATTCTCTC
Source organism: Danio choprae (assembly GCA_903798125.1). Classification (NCBI taxonomy): domain Eukaryota; kingdom Metazoa; phylum Chordata; class Actinopteri; order Cypriniformes; family Danionidae; genus Danio; species Danio choprae. Next base: position 565,848 of record CAIGQW010055132.1, on the reverse strand, counting down.
TGAATGTGAAATACTGCACAAAGCTATAAGAATATATTTGATGTAGCATGGGATTTTGGACTTATTCATTTATTTCACTGTGGCCAGAGTTGAGAGTGACCACACACACACACACACAAAAAAAATGTTGATTGATATAATATAGATTTAAATAATAAAGAGAAATTAGCTTTTATCCTTGATGTAAAAACATTTTACTGTGGTTATGAAAAAAGCTACACATGTTTTTTTGTTTTGTTTTCTGTACAGCATATTCCTTCAAGGGAATATAAGAAACAATATAAGGAAAATGTAAAGACTTGCAAGAGATTCTTGAATTAAGCCCTGACACCCTCCCCCTTCATTATTCATTTAGCTCAACCAAAAGGCAAAATTCTATGAGCAGCCACAACGATCCACCACCATTCCTGGGATTTTGCCATGGATTATTTGCTGTTTGTCATTAAAGTAAAGCATGTTTATGGGTGACATCTTTGTTGGGGTGCAGCATGGCCCTGCAGACCCTCTAGGATTTGCGTGCTGCACCAGATGGGTATGTGGGTACTTTTGCATGAACATGTACTCACACTGCCCTGAGCAATAGTTTGCCTTGTAACGTTTAGGTGCAATGATCCAGTCCCAGCCAAAAGCTTCAAAGTCCACTGTGAGTGGGTAGCGACAACAGCGAGATTCTGTGGAGTGCTCATCACAGTCAAGACCCAGATTCCTCCGTGAGCGCTTGGTTGTTTCAAGAATCTTGACCTCCAGGAAAGGCTGCTAGAAATTAAGTGAGAAAAAAGACATACAGAAATAGGTCAAGTTGCTGAGACAATCAATCAATTAATCAATCAATCAACAAATAAGTAAATAAATAATTTTAAATGAATCTTATATATATCGCTATCTACTTATATATATATATATATATAAATATAAATA
>CAIGQW010055132.1:501570-545086 GCA_903798125.1 Danio choprae | reverse complement strand
CTGGACGGTCCCTCCGGCTCCACCCTGGCCCCCTGCCGGGGTCCCTGACCCGCTGAACCCACCCTGGTCTGTCCCTCCGGTCCCGCCCTGGACTGTACCTCCTGATCCTCCCTGGTTTTGCCCTCCTATCCCTCCCTTGTTTGTCTTGCTGGGCTTGGTTTGGCTCCCCTCCCTCCCTCCCTTCCTGATGTCTTGTTTTTTCACTTCCCTGTCTTGTGTTGTCTGTTGATGTTGCCTGTTTTTGTCTTGTGGTGTTTCTAGTCTGTCTTGTACCTTGTTGGATGTTCCCTTTAGGGACGCCAGGTGGCGTCCCTTTTGGGGGGGGCTAGTGTCAGGGTTCTGCCACTCCTGTCTTGTAAATTCATGTTTAGGTGGCAGAGTCCAGACACTAGTCATGTCTTGTCCTGTATGTTGTGCTCGGCTCGAGTTTTCTCGGGTCGAGCACTCGTTTTCTGTCTTGTGTTATTGTTTGAGCGGCATTTTTGATAACGCGCGCGCTCCCGCGTAATGCGGAAGCGCGCGGTCTGAGATGCGCGCTCTTGTCCTGGTGTTTGTTTGTTCTGTCTGCAGCGTGGTGTTTCATTCCCAGCGTCTCAGTCTAGTTGGTTTTGGTTGGCGCTGGGATGAGACATGCACGTTGCATGTGTGAGTGCACGGTAAGTGTTTTCACTTATCGTGTACTCGTGTCTTGCGTTTAGTCTTCTGTTGGTGTTGTGTCTAGCACGTGGTGTATGTTTACATGTGCCGCGTGCGTGTCATGTGAATGCGCGGTTAATGAGTTATCTCATTGGCTGCGTGTTCGAGTCTTGTCTTTGTGTGAGCACATGTCTTTGTGTTTTGTTTGTCATGTGCTCTCCCGTCTATTGTCTAGTCCCACCCTCCTTGTTAACCCATTATTAGTTTATTATGTTCACCTGTTTGTATGTTAATTATTCGTGCTTATATTCCCCTCATGTTTGCTGTCCTGTGCCAGTTCGTCGTCTGATCTTCCCATCTGAGATTCCCTTGTCGTGTCCTGTCCTGTTCAGCCTTGTCCGGTCCTGCTCTTTCCAGCCAGCCCAGTCAAGTTTGTTTGTTTGTTTGTTTGTTTGTTTGTTTATTTTATTTGTTAATGTTTTCCCCCTTGGGGTAGTTTGTTTTTCTCTTTTGTTTTATTTTTATTATTAATAAACCCATTTTCCCTGCACTTGAGTCCTCGCTCCTTTCCCTCCACCCACAACCTTGACACTATGTGTATGACTCTCTAAAAAAGCTCTTTCTATCACAGCACCCCCTGGGCTTTAGACAGGTTAGTAAAAGCACCACACATCACTTAATACAAATAAGACAACACCAGGAGAAGACATCTTTTTACTGAAACTCAAACACCATTTCCTTTAGAATTTCTAACTTTTTCTTATGTCATCTTTCGAGAAGCACCTTGCAACCCAGCCCACATCAAAGTGCCACACTACAACCTGTAGCACAATGGAAGTCCAATACATAGTAGACCACATTCATAAATGGTTGTTGATAGGAACTAAAACTATTTGTATCATTTATAAAATTACCCATTACATTGTGTTATTAATGTCTACACGTACCCCAATCCTAAACCCAACTTTTAGTTATTAACATGTACACTATACAATACAATATTTATTTATAAAGCACATTTAAAAACAACCAAAGTTGTCCAAAGTGCTGTACATGGGAGTACTAAAGACACAATAGATAGGTCCTTAAAACGGACTTTAACACAGAAGGGGCAAAGTCTAATGTGAATTGGTAGAGTGTTCCAGAGTTTAGGACCAGCAATTGCAAATGCTCGATCACCTCAGTATTTAAGGCGTGTTCTAGTCACGGTGAATAAATTGAGATCATAAGATCTTAATGAACGAGAGAGGGTATAAGAATACGGCTTTGTAAACAAATAATACAATTTTAAAATCAATTCTGTATTTAATGGGTAACCAGTGAAGTGCAGCTAAATTAGGAGTTACCGACTCATACTTGCGGGTCCCAGAGAGTAGTCTAGAAGCGGCATTTTGTACCAGCTGCAGATGAGAGAGAGAAGACTGAGAAATACCATAATAGAGGGAGTTACAGTAATTCAGACGAGTTGTTATGAAGGCATGAATCACTGTTTGAAAATTCATCTGGGAAAGAAATGGCTTGATTGTAGCCAGTTGTCTGAGGTGGTAAAAGCTAGATTTTACGACAGTACTGATCTGTTTGTCAAATTTTACGTTTTCATCAAACATAACATCGAGATTTCTTGCGCACTGGGTAATATTTGGGGCCAAAGATCCCACATTGACATTTAACAGAGAATTTTTTTTTGTGCCCAAATAAAATTACTTTCATTTTATCCATCAGCATATAGACTTTATATTTATTGAAAATGGAACAATACAGGCCCAAGGATTGATTCCTGTTAAACTCCACAGCTGATAGGAATACTGGAGGAGGATTGATGGCCAATGTGCACACTAAAACATCTATTGGTCAGATAAGAACAAAATCACTCTAAAACTGTGCCACGAAGGCCCACAGCTGTCTCTAAACGTGTCAACAGGACCTTGTGGTCAGTCAGGTCAAAAGCAGAACTTAAATTTAATAAGACTAATACCATAGATTTCCCAGAATCAGTTTCTGTAAAAATGTCTCATGGACAGAATTTAAAGTAAAATAGGTTTGTAATTGAGTCAAAACAACTTTCTCAAGGATCTTCGAAATAAAAGGAAGATTAGAAATAGGCCAAAAATTTAAGAAAAAAGATGGATCTAGGTTTGGTTTTTAAGATATGGTGTCACTACACCACATTTGAGACAGTTAGAGAAGGAGGCAGTAGACAAACATTTGTTGATAACCAGTAGCAGACCAGGACCAACTGTATCCAAAACTTGTTTAAAGAAAAAGGGTGGAATAATAACCCGAGGGCAGACAGAAGGTTTTAAATGGCTAACAATGTCATTACATGAGTTAAAATTAATAAGCTGAAGCTCAGACCAAGTGGAAGAGCATAGAGGAACCTCATTAAATCCTCATTGTGATTTTCTCAACAAAGAATTTTCCAAAGTCATTACAGAGAGACATAGATGGCTCTAAAATTGACTGAGTAGAAGTAAAGAGATTAAGCTGTGCATCGGCATCCAAATTACAAAGTGGAGTCCAGCTCCAATGAGTTGTGTACTTTACTGTAAGCTACAGACAATTATTCTTTAGATTGTTGGGTAAGAGAACAAGTTAGGCGTGCCAGTGAAAGATTTCTAAGGATTTTACCCTTAAGAAGGACAGTGCAAAGAACTTGTTTGTGATGAGATACTTATTTGATACTTATACATAATTTTTATTTTTCCAAATGATGCTTTATTTGACCGAATTAGAGGAGAGTGGGTAAAGGACATTGGAACTGAAATACCTGATGAAATATGGGAAGGCTCTGAGTAGAGTAAATGGATCCACTTCCTGTGCACGCCTCAATCTCATACAATTTTAAAATATTCATCGTGCCTACTACAGAAAGTGTAGATTCTAAAAATATATCATTCTACTGATGAGGTGTGTGACCGATGCAAAAGTTGAGTGACTATTGGACACAAATATTTAAAACACTAAACGATGCCTTTAATTTAGAAATAAAACCTGGTGTTGAGTTAGCTATTTTTTGGTGTACCAGAACACAAAATATCATTGACAAACAAAGAAAAAAATTTGTATCGCCTTCGCTACTTTGTAAGCAAGGAGAAGAATACTACTTGAGTGGAAATCAGCAGCTTCACCTAAAGCTTCAATGTGGATGTGTGATCTGGTTTTATATTTTAAACAAAATGCAATTTTTAATGAAGGGAAAAATTTTATGAGACATGGCAACCTATGATCACATGTTTTGAAAAAATAAAGACTCTCCCCTTTAACTGATTTATATAAAGAAATCTGTGCAAATGGTTTAAATGTGATTGTGGGAAGGTGAGCATAATCAAACACCCAATGACGGGGGAGAGCATGCTCAGAGCCCGGCGGCTAGTCAGCGGGCCAATCAGAAATAATAAATAACACCTGTTTATTCTAGTGATTGGACTGGAGAGACACCCCTCTTAAGGACAACAGAAGGAGCAGCCGAGTAGAGAGAGAGAGCAAACACACACACACACACACACACACACACACACACACACACACACACACACACACACAGACAGACAGAGCTATGCGTGGTGTGCAAATTTAAAATAAAAGAATTTAAGTTACCTGAATCGCCGACCCTGTCTTCTTCTTCCCACAACAACAACGAACTATAATACAGTGGTGCCAAAACCCGGGAAGAAGAAAAAGCTTTGCTGCAAGAATGGTTTCTCCGTCTACTAGTCCATGTGCGGAAGTCATCCAGGCGCTCGCGGTTCTCCACAGAGAACAACATCACGCGCTGGTGGAGCTGAAGAAAGACCTCCAGCAACGGTTCCAAGTCCTCATGGAGGCGCAGCGGGTGGACCGCGAGCTAATCCAGAGTCTGCTGGCCGCCCACCCTCCTGTCACTTTTAGAAAATGGCGTCGGAGGACGACCCGGAAGTGTTCCTCTATCTTTTCGAGAGGATGGCGGAGGCGTGTGGCTGGCCGCGGTCCGAGTGGCCGGTACGGGTCATCCCGCTGCTGTCGGGCGAAGCCCAGATCGCCGCCCAGCAACTACCGGCCCAGAATCTCCTGGAGTATGCTCACCTGAAGTGAGCCATTCTCCAGCGGGCCGGCTGTAACCCGAAGGAGCAGCATCAGCGATTCCGGTCACTGGAACTGATGGAAAGTGGTCGGCCCTTTGTGTTCGCCCAGCAGCTCCGTGACACAGGCCGCAGATGGCTGGTCCAGGATGGCCGGGACATTTCCCAGGTGGTGGACGCCATGGTGCTGGAGCAGTTCATCTCCCGCCTCCCCTCACGGACATCGGAGTGGGTCTAGTGCCACTGGCCAAACAACCTGGAGACGGCCATCCAGTTGGTGGAGGATCACCTGGTGGCGAGGGCCAAGGTCAGCGAAATAACCTCTCTCTCTTTTCCCCCTTTTTCCCTGTCTCTCTCTCTCTCCCCCGTCCTGTTCCCAGGAGTACGGAGACCGATCCAATGCACCAAAAAGCGGCTGAGTGCGTTGATCCGCGTCCCGGCCACGCCAACCATCGCCTTGGTGGATACGGGGTGTAAACAGACCTCCATCCACAAAGGCCTGCTTCAAGATCCGGCATTGGATACGAGCCACATGGTAAGGGTGAGGTGTGTGCATGTGATGTAATTCACTAACCGCTAACAGCTATAGATATCCAATTCAGGGGTAAAAAGCATAGCATCGAGGTAGCGGTTAACCCGCACCCTTAAACACCTGCTAATTCTGGGAACCAATTGACCTGTATTTAATAGATTATTAGGAATCTTATGTGCGGGTGTTTCTTGGAAGAAGAAATCGCTGGATAAGGGGCAGGTCGCTTAGCTGGGGGAATCCCAAGCAATGCTGTCACGGGCTGACTCGTAAAGCTGTAAAGTTGTTTGACCGACTATTCATATCTAGCCAACTGGAAAATATTTAAATAACGTTTTCTGTGTAATAATTTATCTGCAACAATGTGAACTTATATCAAGATATGTTTGGACATTAACTGAAGATTTCTCAGCATGAAAGGCTCACGAATGGGAGACTATCCTGCTGCTGCTTCTCCAATAAAGTAGGTAATTAAATATGAAAGAAATGTGGATGTGACAAGATGATTGACAGGGAATGTAACTAAGCAACATAACAGTCCGTTAATGAAGAAGTAGTATGTCCCAAAGCACACTCAACAGTACATACATTTCCTTCACACAAAAAAGTACCTACTTTTAAGGAGTAGTATAAGTATGTGAATTGGTCATTAGTCTCATTTGCACCACCTGTTCCTATTTAACTCTGCTTCTCACTTAGAGAAAAAAAGTTATTCTTACTTTGCTACATTTGGTGGCATTCCTCCTATTACAAATGGTAATAAATATGATTCATATAACTTGTTCACAAATATTGTGTTGCGAGAGGTTGCTATAGATATGCATATCCCGCTTTCGTTTAGAGTGTTGGAATGATGGTTGAAGCTAAGAGAGACATGCATTTATTAAAAGGTTCATTCTAAACATTTTCAAAACCATTTTCCACAAAACCAACTAAATTAAACAGCATGCTGTGACGTCTTATTGACACACAAATAAAAACACTTGACAAAAGTATACAACATACATAAATATAAATTATATTGTATTTTATTTTATTCCTAAGGTTACATGTACTTAAAATATGTAAGAATAAAGTATGGTTTTAATAGAACTGCTGTAAAAGGAGGAACTGATTAGTCCAGCAAACATTATTTATTTACATCCTTAACCATTAAAAATATAAAATTAACACATTATTTGGTTTCATGAATAAACTTGACCAGCCGGGCGGCCAATATTCATTAATTGCACATTCCAAGAGTAAGAGCAGAGTGTTTTGTTAATGATTTGATAACCAATCTAAAGCTAGATGCACTCTATCTTACAGAAACCTGGCTAAAACCAGATGATTACATGACCTTAAATGAGTCCTCACCTGAAGGATATTATTATAAACACGAGATCAAATATAATTTCTTTGAACTAATAGTGTTGTATATTTCAGTGTACAATATACAGTGCATCCGGAAAGTATTCATAGCACTTTCACATTTTTTTATGTTACAGCCTTATTCCAAAATGGATTAAATTAATTTATTTCCTCAAAATTCTACACACAATACCCCATAATGAAATGTAAAACAAGATTTTTTTAAATTGTTGCAAATTTATTAAAAATAAAAAACCTGAAAATTTACAGGTACATAAGTATTCACAGCCTTTTGCTGTGAAGCTCTAAATTCAGCTCAGGTACATTCTGTTTCCACTGATCATTCTTGAGATGTTTCAGCAGCTTAATTTACCTGTAGTTGATTGGATATGATTTGAAAAGGCATACACCTGTCTTTATGAGGTTCCAGGGTTGACATTGCATGTCAAAGCACAAACCAAGCATGAAGACAAATGAATTGTCTGTAGACCTCCGAGACAGCATTATCTACCAGGATGGTGGACAGATACATCCTGCTTGGTCTTCAAAGACAGAGGGAAACCCTATTTTCCTTTGTCTACACACACAAACATTCTTAACTTTTGAAACCGACTCGTAGAAATCCAAAATTCAACCCAAAGTACATGTGCTTGTAACCTATGTATTCTCTCCATTATACCCACTAAATTCTTATACTTTAAATATGCCCTTTTCAAGGCATTAGACAAACTAAGAATGCCTGAATCATGTATAATGTGGTCCTTAAACTATCATGTTTGGTATCATTCTGCTTTGTACATAATTTCACAGCACATGATGCAGAATGCATAATAATAACTTATACGGCTTACATTCCTTAATACTGTGGGTTATAGTTTTATCTGTACCTTTGGGGTGGATCCTCCATTGGTCAGTTGAGAGAAAACAACGCTTTAAAATTTGACCCGCGCAAGCAAAATGCGCAAAAGGTCCCGACAGAACATCTCCAGGACTCTTTTCTGTACCTGTGATCCTCCGATCTGCACCGCGAACTCGAGCACGACAAAGGATTTCAAGAATCTCTGTTTGCACGAGCATCAGGAAACTCGCATGACACAAGAATTGCATATTGTAACAGCCAGACCAGCTTCTTCCCGCTCACAGTCCCCCCAATCACTTTGATCACCATCCCCTGAATACTGATTTGCCCCGCACCTGGACATCATCCCCAGTCATCACTCCAGCCCCATAAATATCTGCACCTTAGTTCATTCAGTGTCTGGCCTTAGAAGGACTAACTCTCATGGTCAGTGATATCTAGCATTTCTTTGAAATTATTTACCTGTATTGTTTCCCCGTTGTCTCCAGTATTCTGTGACAGAAGGCCGGACCTAAAACCGACAGGATGAACACCACAGACCCATTTCAAGCACTTGTGGACTCACTCAAGTAGGTGCTGCAAGTACCATCACCACCACCAACACCAAGTACTTCCGCCTTCCCCATGACTTCATCCCAGCAGGTCAATGCCAGTCCCATGGCCTGGCTGGTGCCCTGTTCAGGCCTGGTGGAGGAGTGCAACAGGTTTTTGCTTCAATGCTTACTAGTGTTTGAGATGTCACTATTACAATATCTTACTGATGCTTCAAAAATTGCTTTCATGATCTCTGCTTACAGGTAAGGCGCTGCGCTGAAACCTTATGAAACCAAAAGGGTGCGGTGACACAATCAATAACATTGTTTACCAAGCATTTCAGGGCTGTTTTTGGATGCTCGGCTGAAGAAGCTTCAACTGGGGAACAGCTATATTACTTAAAACAATGTACAATGTCAGTTCAAGAAGATTTATCCCTAGGATCCCTCTGGGATAAGCGTGCCCTGAACCAGAAGCAGAATGCCTCTGTAGACTGAAACGTGGTCTCTGCCTGTATTGTGGGAAGACGGGGCATTTCTGAGCATTATGTCCCATTCGTCCAGCATGTCCCATGGTGAGTGCTATTCATGCTATTCAAAAAAACATGCTACCACTCACTACTGTTGTGACGCTTACTCCACCTAACATCTCTCTTCCAGTGGTCACAATCCTTGACTTCGGTTCAGCAGGCAAGTTTATTTCTGGCGACTTCTGCCATCATCTCTGCTGCAAGATCTGTACCTCAGAGAAAAGCTATAATGTTCAGTCCATCATTGGAAAGAAGACACCTTCACATCAATCGAGTGGTGGATTACATTCATATGCGAATTGGGTTGTTTCACAAGGAGGAGATTGAGTTACGAGTTCTGGAAGGGTCCACCACGGACATCATCTTAGGATGCCCATGGCTGATAAAACACAATCCTGTGCTCTCTTGGAGCACAGGGGAAATTTTAAAGTGGGGAAAGAACTCTGTTTTTCCAAATGTTTTCCTGAGTTTCCAGTAAATAAAACTATATTAACCCCAAGTCTTTGTATACTACTTGTATAGAAAGTCCTACAGATCTGTGTTCAGAAAACATCCTCGGGATACCACCCCCAAACTAATGGACAGACTGAGAGAAGGATCCAGGAAGTGGGGCGATTCCTGGGAACCTTCTGCCATGGTCACCAGAACTCCTGGAACCAGTTCCTGTGTTGGGCCAAATACACAAAACATTCCCTTCGTCAACCTGCCACTGGACTCACGCCCTTTCAGTGCGTACTTGGCTTCCAGTCCCCTCTGTTTCCTGTTCAGGGGAACCACCGGATGTCCCAGCTGTCGACCACTGGTTCTGGGAGAGCGAGGAGGTCTAAGAATCAGCCCACCATCATCTCCAGAGGGCTGTATGGAGATGATGGTGTTATGAGGTCAGTCAACCTAGTCACCTACCATTTGTAACTCCCCCCCTGAATTCAGGATTCACCCCACTTTCCATGTGTCACTATTAAAACCCTTCTACCATCCTCTCTCCACAGAACCAGATCCTGTAGAAGATCCCCCCACATCATCACTCCAGCCCCATAAATACCTGCACCTCAGTTCATTCAGTGTTCGGCCTTGGACATGATCCCTTTTAAATATATGTCTGTGAAGCGTGTTCCATGGACTATTTACTGCGCGAAAACGTGCTTTAAACGAGTCGTGGCATTTTCACTTGACGACAAGCTTTTTTTTTTTTTTTTTTTGATGTGACACATTCAAAGCTGACGCAGTTTCATTTGTTAGCCCCTGCCTGCACGGTTGACATTGAAATGGTGCTCTCATGGTGCGATTTACACAGTGCATTATTAGCTGTGTATTGTTTATCGCTTTTCCTGAGCTGATTATTTTTTTTAAACAGTCCATGCTATTTTAAGCTTTTAATACAGTTTTGCCACTGGTTTAAGGTTCACTGTTGCCAGGGTTGCCACTGGTTATCCTGTTCAACACTTTCTAGGTTGGTCACATACCTGTGGTTCCAGTGAAGCAGACAGGACGTGAGGACAATCATAATTTATTTTGGTGAGTGAATTTAAACAAACTTTAAAATTTGTTTCATTTTAATACAGCCATTGTTTGAATAGAATAAGCTGAATTAACGTATAATGGAATTACAAGTAGATACATTCTAACAATACATTTGTTTTATTTTGTTTCAGATGACAGGAAGGCATGCATTGGAAATGTAAGTATTATTCTTTTAACTGTGAAAAAAGATTATAGACTGACAAATGGAAACTATATGCTAGAAATGTTCCATTTCCTTGTTTGCAATAGGAATTGTTTTAGAATTTTTTTATAATTTATTGCCTTAAAGGAGCACTTTAATATTCACACCATTCCTGATCAACTGACAAGTGTTGATTCACCAGTTAAGTTTAGCTGCCTGTCATGTGGCTGCTGGGTATTGTTCTGAGGCTTATTACTCAATTCATTTGCACACTGTACATTTAAAAGTAAATCATAAAGTCATGTGCTCTTAAAAAGATTGTAACTTTCAAAGCACACAAGAGTAAAATACACAAGGTCTGTTTTGTGTTTTACTTGTTTTATATTTTAGGTTTATTTTGACTTCATTGTGGGAAATCTCACAGAGAGCATCCATATTACTCTCCAAATTTGATTAGCATCTTCAGGAAAAAGAACCATGTTGCTGGTCAGCTTTTGGCTGACCTCTTACATCAGACAAAGGTGTTTTTTTTGCTTGCATAAGTCTACCCATTGCCTATTTTCATCATCTCTTTATTCTGGCCTTTTTTCTGCTTTGAGCACTGAGTTATTTAACTAGTATCATATTTGCATTATTTTTTCTTTTATTAATAGGATGTCTCTCATGATGACTCTACTATCAAGCTCTTTATTAATCTGGGGTCGCCACAGCGGAATGAACCGCCAACTTATCCAGCATATGTTTTACGCAGCGGAGGCCCTTCCAGCTGCAACCATCACTGGGAAACATCCACACACACTCATTTACACTCATACACTGCGGACAATTTAGCTTACCCAATTCACCTATAGCGCATGTCTTTGGAATTATGGGGGAAACCGGAGCACCCGGAGGAAACCCACGAAAACACGGAGAGAACATGCAAACTCCACACAGAAACGCCAACTGACCCACGCCACTGTGCTGCCCTGCAGAGTGTTCATCATCTTTCATCATTTATACAGACCTGCCTCGAGCCTTCTGTTGTCTTCTCGAACTCATTTATCCCCTGCTCTTAAATTAGACAAAGTGTCATCTTGCTGTTACAGTGTAAAGGTCAGCTTACAGTTACAGGTCTTTATAATAATTTTAATTGTTATTTATTTATCATTATATTGTGAAAAAAGTCCCAAAACTACAGTTTGTTCAGTACATGGAATAAATTTTTACTATTGTAAATAAGTATGTGAAGTCATATGAAAACACTTGTATGTAAACACAGTATACATTGTGTTCTACAATATGTTCATGTGCTTAAAAGAAGAGTTCACACAAAAAAATGGAAATTCTGTTGAACACAAACAAAGATATTTTGAAAAAAGCTAAAAACCTGTAACCATTGACTTCTATTGTATTTGTTTTTTCTACTATGAAAATCAATGGTTACAGGTTTTCCAAATATTTGTTTGTGTTCAACAGAAAAAAGAACCACTTAACTTAAGGGTGAGTTAATTTTTGTTTTTGGGTGAACTATCTCCTCAAGTCCAGATGTTAAAACAAGCTTTCATGTTCACAGGGGTATTAACAACATATTTTGTGAGTTTTAAACATTTAAAACTGTGCTCAATGGTATTAGCTCTTGTTTGAGTACATGCACTTGAGAGAAAAGTAGGCAAACTGATTTTAAAGTTGTATTGCACAGTATTTGCATTGTTTTGTTGTATTTTGAAAGGAAATTTGAATTTAAAAAAACTGTGTATTACTTTTGTACGTATTTTAATGCACTTAAGTGGAGTAAATTGACACAAATTAAAAACATTAAGTCTATTCAACTTCTAATACATAATAGAACAACTCTTATATTTTAAGTAGAGCTCACTCAATTTTTTTAAAGTATTCATTACTTACATTTTTTAGGGCAACCAGTTTCCTCTTTTTTTTTTTTTTTTTTTTTTTTTTAAGTAAACTCAACTTATCCGGGCTTAGTGTATGAATGTGTGTGTGTGTGTGTGTGTGTGTGTGTGTGCCCAGAGAAGATCAGTCAGTTAATGACTTTGCAACATTTTTTTTCAGTAATAAAATAGCAACCATAAGTTCAACATAACAACAATCACATACTCTCTAGGGTTTCTCTCTTTTCCTTTCCTGTCAAAACTCATCCCATCCAGCCTAATTCCTGTCAACTAGTACCTATTACATCTTAACTTCTTCAAGCCATACACCATGTCTGTATAATGTTGTGTAGCAAACATATGCCTTATTGATGTTGCTATATGGTTGCTAGTGCACTAAACAGTTACCAATGTGTGGATGCATAATTATTATAGTGATACTTAAAGACTGTACTCAAGCGAGCCCACATTCATATTTGTATGTATGTTCTAATGCAGAAATGTGGCTACTTAATTTTGCACAGAATGGTTGCTAATGTGTCACTGTATAGTTATTATGGTGTTACTTAAACACTGGTTAATTGACTAAAAGAATATAGCCCATTCTCATTTTTTATGATGTTTTGGTGCTGCGAAGTGGCTTAATTCATATATTTGTATGGTTCACTACTAGGATATTCCAAAATCTGTCTAATCTGTTCCTGTTATATATGGCTTGTTTAATGTTGTTATATGGTTGCACATGTGCTATATATGGTTACAGTTATCTCTCTATTAGCGTTGTTGTTGTACCTCAGTACTGCATTTGATACTGCTAATCAAAACATACTTCTAGATAGGCTTGAAAATGACGTTGTTATTACTAGAACTGAATTCGCTTGGTTCAGGTCTTACCCATCAAAACATTATTAAGTTGTATTAGTAAATGATCCTGTATATAATAAATGATCATATCAATTAATGCACACTGTGGGGTACCACAAGCATCAGTTCTAGGTCCCTTGGATTTTCCATGATATATGATAGAGCAGCCTTATAATTTGTGCAAATTCACAAAACTAACAGATAGCATATGTTTAAAATTGGACAACTACAAACTTTATATTACTAAATTCAGGCAACCTGTTATTTGAAGGCCACATTTCATGCATCTGGAATACTTTTTTTAATCTTAAAAATGTTGCCAAACTATGACATATGCTATCAATGTGTAATGTGAAAAAACTTATTTTTTATATTATGTATTTGGTATTGTAATGCGATACTAGGTGGCTGCCCTGTAGACCTAATATACTGGTTCAAAATGCAGTTGCTAAGTTATTTTCTAGAACAAAGAAATATGAGCATCATATTAGTCTGGATCTGTCAGCAATGAATTGGCTTTATAAAAACATTGTATAAGTATTACAGTTATTGAAGTTTAGAATCTAATTGAAAATCTTATATATCTTATTGACAAAACCCTAAATGGCTTAGCTCCTGTGTATTGAGTGATCTTCTGATGTATTAGAGTCCCTATCATGCACTATGTTTTATAAATTATGCACAATTGATTATTCTTTGAATATCAAAATTGACTGTAGGTGGTAGATCTTTTCATATCTGGTGCCTAAAATCTGAAACTACCTTCCTCACAGTTCGAGAGGCAGACACACCTTTCAGTTTAAATCTAGTTTAAAGACACAACTCTTTGCCATAGCATGCATAAAACACAAACATATAACTTTGAAATCCAAATCCTCTAAAGGATTGCTAGGCTGCATTAATCAGGACAACTGGAGCCAAGAACACTTCCCAATATCTGCTAAAATGTGTCTGTCTGTTTTTCCTTATACAGAGTTTCACATAATATTGGATCCAGCCTGTATTTAGAGCAGATGGTTGTCATAGTCATTAATGAGTCAAGAGCACAAGACAGATTTCTACGAAGAACCGAGTGACAGGCAAGTCTCAGCATTAATTGATATCAATAGATTTAGAAAATTAGAGAACTGGATCTTGTAGCCTAGAGTTTTAGCTTAAAAATTATGTGAAAATCATCTTTATTTGCTCTCAGAAAACAAAATATTGATTTAAATTTTCTAAGAAAAACTCTTAGGCCTGCATTATGAGCTACATAATGAGCCATATGAGTGGAGGAGGACAAAATATGTTTATACATTTTCTGTTTTTAGTTTATTGAGAATATAATTAGCTATCACAAAAAATAGCTTAAGATTCCCGTTTGAGTGCAGTTAAACAGGTTATTGTAAAACATGTTAATAATTATATACAAAAAATCATTATTATGGTGTAGGGCCTCATTTTGTGGCCAATACAGCATCAATTCATCTTGGGAATGACAGATACAGGGATTTTGAGCCAATCTTCTTGCAGAATAGTGGCCAGGTCACTATGTGAGGCTGGTGGAGGAAAATGTTTCCTGACTCACTCGTCTGAAACGCCCCAAAGTGGCTCAATTATATTTAGATCTGGTAACTGTGCAGGCAAGAAAGATGTTCAACTTCACTTTCATGTTCATCAAACCACTTTGTCACCAGTCTTGCTGTGTATATTGATGCATTATCATCCTGATACACGGCACCACCTTCAGAATACAATGTTTGAACCATTAAGTGCATATGGTCCTCCAGAATGGTTCGGTAGTCCTTGTCAGTGACATGACCATCTAGCACAAGTATTGGGCCTAGGGAATGCCATGATATTGCAGCCCAAACCATCACTAATCCACCCCCTGCTTTGCTCTGGGCATGCAACAGTCTTTGTGGTACTTCTTCTTTGGGACTTCTCCACACCGTAAATCTCCTGGATCTGGTAAAGACAGTGAAGGTGGACTCATCAGAGAACAATACATGTTTCACATTGTCGTCAGCCCAAGATTTTTGCTGCTAGCACCATTGAAACCAACTTTTGGCATTGGCAGTGGCCAAAGATTTAGCAGTCTGGCCATGAATATTGACCCTATTATTATTATTATTATTATTATTATTATTATACCATTACATTAACATCAATTTAATGTTTCTTTCACTGAAAAAAAAAAAAAAATTAACTAGGTATATCATGTGTTTCCAACAAGTGTTTATTAATCCAACATATTAGAATAATTTCTGAATGATTTTGATGATGAAATGATGAAAGCTTTGATAATAAGAATAATATTTTAAACACAAAAAACAATTACTTTAAATCAAAATAATATTTCACAACAATATACTTGTTGTGGAATTTAATTTTTTTTTCTTGTTGCAGAATTATAAAATTTATTTTTGACTGGTTCAACTACTGTAATAAATAAATAATACATGCTTCACCTTCTGAATAAAGCAGGATCTGATCGCGGTGGTCTCCTGAGGTCATATGGGTCATAATTCTAAATTATTGACAATGGATCTAGTGCCAATGTGTTTGTTTGTGGGCAGATTTTAGGCAGCTGTTGTCATGAATTGTGTTTGAAAGCCAGAGGCGGAAACTAATTATGCTCATTAACCACATGTTCACATGAAACAAAACACTAAAGTACGTGGTCAGATAAAAACATGAAACCACCTGCTTTAAACAACACCAAGACAAGACCGAATGTAAGACACAAGTATACGATAAATGAAACACCTAACATGCACTCTGAAGAGCTTAGGGAGGATCAGGCAGGGAATGCAAGGATGAAGGCCTATGGGGAGGCCTGTGGGTGGCCGGCAGGGCAAGGAGAGGGGCTGGGGTCAGCAGGGCAAGGAGTCTGGGCTGGGGTCAACAGGGCAAGAAGTCAGGATGAGGCCAGCAGGGCACGGAGCCGTGCTGGGGCTGGCAGGGCAAGAAGCAGGACTAGGGTCGGCAGAGCAGGGAGCCTGGGTGGCATCCCTCAGGGAAAAGTGCTGCAGACAGAAGGCTAGCTGTGGAGGCTGCAGTGGACTCAGTTGTGACTGACTGGGCGGCTAGCAATGCTAGCATCTGCTGGTGATTGAGGGGCTTATTGAGGGCATAATTGAGGAGGTTCACTAGGGCTTGGTCATTCAATCCCAGCCCCTCAGTTGCCAAACAAAACTTTACCACAAGCTTCACAACACTCATGCCATGTTGCTGCAGCAAATGGTCTGCTGGGTCCTCATACTAGCTGGTCATTCTGTCATAGTTTGAGATGAAAGAGAAGAAGCAAGGACCCAAATACAGTACAGTTAACCAAGAACTTTGTTTAATTAAGAGAAACAAAAACAACTTAAACAACCAAGTGGGATAAAAACACATTATTAGGACAAAACTGACTTGACTCGGCAGGGCTTGGCATGACACAGGAAAGACAACAACAGACAAACAATGGACAGAGCACACTGTGAGAATAAGTAGGGAAAGCAAACCAATGAACGGGTAAGAGGGCAAGTGAACATAATGATTGATAATAAGATAACAAGGTGGGTGGGACTAGATAATAGACAGGAAAGCACACGGCACAAAGTATACTCATTAATCGCATTTTCTAATGAAACAAACACTAAAGCATGTGGTCGCATTAAAAACATAAAGCCACATGCCCAACACAATGCCAAGACAAGACTGAACATAAGACACAAGTACACACTGGTGGAAAGATCTTCCCATTTCCACACAGACTCCGGATTTACTAGTATCTTTTAAACAAAACTAAAAACCCATCTCTTCTGAGAGCACCTTAAGCCCAGCGAAAAAAACCAAGACCACCTGTAGAAGTACAATATCTCTCTCCCTCCCCCCTCTCTAAAAAAAGCAATTACTCTAGCACTAAATTCTCTGAACACAAACAAGTTACTTTGTATAACTAGCACTTCTTGTGTCTATAGCCTCTTTTTGTTGAATCGCTGAATGCCTCCTCTGTTTTAAGTCACTTTGGACAAAAGCATCTGCTAAATAACTAAATGTAAATTTAAATGTACAAGATAAATAAAACACCTACCATGCACTCACAGATGCATGTTCCGATTCAAGCGGCAACCGAAACAGAAACCTAGACTAAATCACTGAGAGCGAAACAGCACACCGAGAACAAACAACAAACACAAGGATGAGAGCGTGCATAACTCAAGCCCACACAGACCTCGCACACCCCAGTCAAACAGGAGCATGAGAGCCCCGAGTGTAGCAGAGGACTTGCTTCTTACAAAAGACAAGACAGACAAAGACAGGAGAAATGAGTGCATGGCCAGAGTAAACTTGAGCCGAGCACATTATTCAAAACAAGACAGGACTAGTGTCCAGACTTCGCCACCAAAACAAAAATTAACAAGACCAAAGTGGCAGTCCTGACATTCACAGTTTTCAAATCCGTGTTTGTTTAATCAATATGATCAAAAATGACTAAGCTGAGTATTTTGAGCTCCTTTTATGGATTATGTGCTAAAACGCGTAAACCGCATTTGCCAACCCCAGGGGGTTAAGCATCTGTTGGTTTTGCTTTAATACATTTTTTTTTGCTAGAAGGAATTGTTCATTGTTTATATTTAAGGTAAAGTTATCTTTGCATTATAATTACAAGTCTAACTGCACGTATTTGCAATAAGAATTGTAATTTTGTGAGTAAGAGGAAGGATTAATAAATTAAAATAAATATAACACTTACGCGCTACAGTATGTGTTGCCATCCTCGCTGAAAGCTGAGATGACTTTTATATATATATATACTACCATCCTTTTTTCTATAAAGCCGTATGGGCTTAATATTAAAAATGATTTTATATTAATCTAACCGGTTAATATTCGGTCAACGAGTGGCACTTGTCGGTTGGGAAAATTAACCAAAATGAGCATCCCTAATTGTGCAAATACTGGAACAAAGTCTGCTTTGTTGACAGCTGACTGACAACTCCAAATCCAAATGGAAACAGGGGAAGGTATATATGAGGAAATGTAGATAGAGCGTAAGTTTCTGGTGTTGCGGTGCCGTCTGTGTGTGTGCGTGGGCATGTAATGAGATGAATGTATTGCAAGCATATTGTGTAAAGAAGTGTCCCTGCTCGGTGGAGTCACATAGGTTGAGTGGAACATCTTTACTCTCGTCGGTCTTAGTTGTGTAGGTTGAGTCGAATGTCTTTACTCCCGTCAGTCTTAATCATGTAGGTTGAGCCGAATGTCTTTACTCTTGTCGGTCTTAGTCCCGTAGGTCAAGTCAAATGTCTTTACTCTTGTCTGTCTTAGTCATGTAGGTCAAGGAGGATGGAAACTTTCTCTGGACGCTTTCGCCGACGGTTCTGCATCAGCATACTATCTAATTATTCATTCATTCATTCATTTTCATTTCAGCTTAGTCCCTTTATTAATCTGGGGTCGCCACAGCGGAATGAACCGCTAACGGAAACATCCACACACTCTCATTCACACACATACACTACGGACAATTTAGCTTACCCAATTCACCTATAGCGCATGTCTTTGGACTTGTGGGGGAAACCGGAGCACCCGGAGTATCTAATTATTTATACAGTTAATTCACTCCCCTAGTAAAGGGAGTTATGCACGTCCTTCAATAGTTACCCAAACAAAAGCCTACAACTCACAAATCAAAGCCAAGCCTACTAAATGAGCCTTCCTCTGACTCACAAAGTTACACCTCTAATTGCAAATAAGTATAGTTAAAATTGTAGTTAAAATCCAAAGACTTAAGTGAGGAAAACAAATAATTCCTTCTTTCTAGTAAAAATGTATCAAAACAAAACCAAGACATAACGTAACACTTCTACTGCTGAGATGACTTCTATCACAGCTTGACTTCTACTAATCTAATTGATGTTCATCAAATAAAAATAAACAAAAGAAAAACTCTGATTGAGTTAAATCTCTTTTTCACCTGAAGGATTTCATTATAATCATGAGCCATATTTTAAAGGGAAAGGTGGAGGCGTTGGCATAATAAATAGTAATATTTTTAGTGTCACTCAGCGATATGGCTTGAAAAACAATTCCTTTGAAATAATAGTGTTGTATATTTCAGTGTACAATGTAAACAATAAATCTCAATCTAAATTTATTTTGGCAACTGTATATAGGCATCCAGGGCACCACACAAACTTTACAAAAGAACTTGTTGATTTCTTATCCAAAATAGCTTTGGCCACAGATAAACTTTCAATTGTTGGAGATTTTCATATTCATAAAAATAATGAAAAAGATGCATTATGTCTTGCCTCTGTTGTAGTAAAACAACAACTTAGTTGTAATCATACCTTAGACCTAATATCAGCACATGGTATTGATATTGATAATGTTGAAGTAGTGCAGCATAATTATGACATTACAGATCACTATTTAATCTCTTGTATATTGTGCATTGATAGGTCAACAAAACCAAATTCTATTTATGAATATGGTAAAAAGATCACCTCTAGCACTAAAGATTACTTTGTAGGTAACCTACCTGATCTTTCTAATTTGCTTAGCATTCCAGACAGGCTAGAAGAGCTTGACGCTGCAACTGAAACTTGATTCTGTCCTTTCTATCACTTTAGACACAGTCACTGGATTATATCTAAAAAAGAGTCGAAGACATGGCAAAACATCCAACACAGTGGCAAAATGAGCAAACTCCTGCTCTGAAGAATGCAGCCCAGAAAATAGAAAGTAATTGGAAGAAAACAAAGCAAAACCTGGCCTGGAAAGAAAGTATACTTAGATTTAGGAAAGCTTTTAAGTCTGCCAGAGCTGCTTATTTTTTAAGACACAATCTTAGGGTTTTGGTTGATACAGTGGCTAATCGAACTAAAATTAAAGCAGTTTGTCAAGACAGCATCAATGACTTTATGAACTTCTTTACATGAAAGATTGATGAAATCAACAATGAAATTAGCACCATCAATCGGTCTCCTACATTGTTGTTCCAATTAGAGCACCATAGATCCTTAATGTTTCTGGAGGAGTTGATGAACTCACAGAGCTGGATGCACCTCTGAAAGGATCTAGTGGACTCAGACATGGCGCCGAATGAATATACACCATTTTTCAGCCTTCATAAAGCACAGCTACAGTTACAGTTTTAGGAATAATGTGCAACAACAATATATTTCCAACAGGGGCTCATAGATATCCATTCGTTTTGCATTAACTTTTTTAATTCATCCCTTCATTTAGACCTTTAAAGTAGTTGTCATTAAGTCTCTTATAAAAATTTTTTTTAAAAATACACAGCTTGATCCCAAAGAATTAGTAAATTATAGACTCATTTCAAAGCTGCCTTTTCTATCAATGATACTTAAAGGTTCTATCTAGAGAGGAGCAATATTTGTAAGAATTTCCAATCTGGATTTAGACCATTTTATATCATTAACACAGCACACCAAAGACTTATGAATGACCTGCTCTTATCATCCAATCATGGTTGCATTTTCTGTTAGTGTTGGTAGACCTCAGTGTTGCATTTGATAACATTGATCATAACATTCTCCTTGATAGACATGAAAATTATGTTGGTATTGCTGAAACTGCAGTTTTTGTAAGTTAATACAGATCAAAATCTTGGTCCCTTAATTTTTACTTTATACATCACTAGGTGATATCATAAAGAAAAAAAACAAAAAACAAAACACTGTTATGTCGATGATACACAACTCTATATCTCATTGCAACCTGATAATTTATAAGAATTCCAAAAATTAATAGATTTGATGACTACAAATGGATTATTACTAAATTAAAATAAAACAGAAGTTTTGCTTATTGGACATAAAAACCTCTCGTGCAAAAACCTAGAATACTGTCTAAGCCTTGATGGATTTTCGGTTCAGTCCTTATCTTCCTTAAACAGTTTGTGGGTCATTTTTGATAGCAACATGTCATCTGAAGGCAATATTTCAAGCATCAGTAAGACTGCATTTTTTATTCTTGAAAATATTGCAGAAAAGCTTATTCGTGCTTTAATGACCACTTAGTTAAACTATTGTAATGAGTATGAGGGAGGTTGCCCTGTAGTATACATTAACAAACTTCAGCTGTTTCAAAATGCAGCTGCTGGAGTGCTTTCTAGAACTAAAAATTATCATATTACTCTATTTATTTCAACATTGCATTGACTCTCAATTAAATATTGTATGAATTTTAAAATCTTATTGACTAGATGCAATTCCCTGAATGGCTTAGCTCCCCAGTATTTGCTCCAAGTGTATTAGAGACCTTCAAGTCCACTACACCTAATTAATTCTGGACAATTGATTATTCTTAGAATATCAAAATCAACTCTAGGTGGTAGATCCTTCTCATATCTTTCACCTAAACTCTGGAACAGCCTTCTTAGCATAGTCCGGAAGGCAGACAGACTCCGTCAGTTTAAAACTAGACTAAAGACACCTCTCTTTGCATTAGCATACACAAAAGCACACACAAGCTTTTGAAATCCAAATACTCTAAAGCAGGGGTTCTGCACTAGCATTCTTACCTGCCTGACATACTAAATATGTCTCACAAATGTATTATTGCTTTTATTATTATTATTTTCATCTATGTAAAGCAGATTTGATACAATCTACATTGTACACTGTTCAAAAAAATAAAAGGGAACACTTAAACAACACAATGTAACTCCCAAGTCAATCACACTTCTGTGAAATCAAGCTGCACACTTGGGAAGCAACATTGATTCACAATCAGTTCCACATGCTGTTGTGCAAATGTAATAGACAACAGATGAAAATTATAGGCAATTAGCAAGACACTCCCAGTAAAGGAGTGGTTCTGCAGGTGGTGACCACAGACCACATTTCAGTTGCTTTCAGGGTGATGTTTTGGTCACCTTTGAATGCTGGTGGTGCTTTCACTCTAGTGGTAGCATGAGTCCACAACCCACACAAGTGGCTCAGGTAGTGCACCTCATCCAGGATGGCAAATCAATGCAAGCTGTAGCAAGAAGGTTTGCTGTGTCTGTCAGTGTAGTGTCCAGAGCATGGAGGTGCAAGAGACAGGCCAGTACATCAGGAAATGTAGAGGAGACCGCAGGAGGGCAACAACCCAGCAGCAGGACTACTACCTCTGCCTTTGTGCAAGGAGGAACAGGAGGAGCAGTACCAGAGCCCTACAAAATGACTTTCAGCAGGTCACAAATGTGCATGTGTCTTCTCAAACAGTCAGAAACAGACTCCATGAATGTGGAATGAGGGCCTGACGCCCATAGGTGGGGTTTGTGCTTACAGCCCAACACTGTGAAGGATGTTTCGCCACTAGAGCCCTGTGCTCTTCACAGATGAAAACAGGTTCACACTGAGCACATGTGACAGACACTTCCCATCCAACTTGATAGAGCTTGAGAAGTACTGCAAAGAGAAATGGACAAAAAATCACAAAGACAGGTGTGCCAGGCTTGTGGCATCATATTCAAAAAGACTTGAGGCTGTAATTGCTGCCAAAGGTGCATCAACAAAGTATTGAGCAAAGGCTGTGAATACTTATGTACATGTGATTTTTCAGGTTTTTTATTTTTAATAAATTTGCAACAATTTCAAAAAATCTTTTTTCACATTGTCATGGGGTATTTGGGGAATTTTGAGGAAATAAATTAATTTATTCCATTTTGGAATACGGCTGTAACATAAGAAAATGTGGAAAAAGTGAAGCGCTATGAATACTCTCCGGATGCACTGTATATATATATATATATATTTATATATACATTATTTTTTATTATTATTATTTATTATAACTTTTTTTTTTTTACATTTAGTTACATCACAATTGTAATTTTTTACGATCGGGCCAGTAAAAAAAAATCCTACGCATTAAACCCTGACTCCATGCCTCCTGGACTGCATGCCAGACATGAGCAGAATGGAATAGACAAATGGAATTGACTGCACTGGAAGTTCTTAGAATTCACGCATATAACAGATTCCACTGGTGCCGGCATGACAGAGGTACTGATTGAGAAACTGGGCGAGCTAGGAATTGATATAATGGATATGAGAGGTCAAGGATTTGACAACAGGTCAAATATGCGCAGAAAACACAATTTTTGTGTGATTTTGTAGTCAGCACATTAAACTATGTAAAGAACAAAGTATTTAATAAGAATATTTAAATTCATTTAGATCTAGGATGTGTTATTTTAGCGTTACCTTTATTTTTTCAGCAGCGTATAAAGTGTTATAGAAATAAAAATGACTTGACTTGATTTGACCTGACCTGACCTCAGAGATTTGGAAATTTGGGACTGGTAGAAGCTTTGTTTGCAGATAACATTGTTACAGAAATGTGATGTCCCTATACTTGATGATTTTGCAGACTTTACAAATATGGTGTGTGCTGAACTATTTTTTTAGTTTGCAGATCAGTAGTCGAGTTAACTAAAATGTTTATGTCAATGATGCATTTAAATTAGGGTAGTAGTACTAGCTCATTTTAATACTCCATACTTTATGTACCACCGTTAAATTGCTTCAGCACACACTTTTTAATAATAATAATAATAATAATAATAATAATAATAATAATAATTCATTTTATTTTAAAACAACTTTTTTGATTCTCGAGGTCACACAATTAAAAGAAAAGACAATACAATATAATTTAAATACAAAGTACAGTTGAGCTCAGAGAGAGTAGGCTGTTATAAATAGATGTTTTTTAAGTTTGGATTTTAAATGTAAGAGTTCATATTATAAAGATAATAAGGCAGGGAGTTCCAGAGCAGGGGAGCAGAGTGGCTGAAAGCTGTCAAGTTCAAAAGCTGCTGTTGAATAGGTGCCATGTGGTGAATAGGAGTACTTGTGATACTACAGGCAGCTGGATTTTGTACGAGTTGTAATTTATGAAGGGTTTTATTTAGGAGGTCAAACAGGAGGGAATTACAGTAGTCTAAACAAGATGTGACAAAACTGAAGCAGAATGGCAGTAGAGTGAGGCAAGAGAGAGGGATGTAGACAATTCGCATTTTGAAGGTGGAAATAAGCAGACTAGGTGACATTATTAAAATGGAAAGTGGAAAAATAAAGGGTGCTGTTAAATAAATAATTATTTAGGCCTATTTAATTATTCGCTTATTAATGATGTACAATAATTAATACATAAAATGGAAAAGTAAAATATAATCAACAAAGAAAATGTAAATAAAAAAGCTTATTTACTGGCTGTCTTAGTCCTATAACTTTAAAATAACAAACACTGTACATCTCTCTATATTCAGGCTAAAACACTGCGTTATTTATTTATTTATTTATTTATTTAGTTTTAATTAAAAAAATGAATCCTCATTGCACTTAAGTTTACAATGATAATAAAACTTAAGTTTTTAATGATTTATGAAGGAATTATAATGCTTTTTTGTTATTTCATCTTCGTTTACAAGTAGCTGGGTATTTACAGCTACTGTATATTTCTGTCCGTTTGCATTCTGTCCCTTACAGCCAATTTAGTTCATTCAATTCACCTATACCACATATCTGCACTGTAAAAATGACATTTTAGTTTTTGTAAGTTGAAACAAAAAAAAGTTGTTAATTCTACTTAACCTGGTAAGCTTTCAATGTCTCAACTAGTCTGTAGTAGAGTGTTTGTTGCCTTATCTTAAAAATATATGCTGAACCTGCCACCTTAAAGTTGCACCTTCAGCAGACTGAGTTAATAAAGGTGAGATTTTACCAGTATTTCCATTCATTAATGTACTGTAGACAAATATTTAAGACCAAAAATTTACCATAACTCACTCAAATGTGATTTTTTTTTCATTTGAAAGGTTGCAGCACATTTCTGACTTACAACAGGTGAGACTTTACCAAACATCTCCTTTCATCCTTTCATATGTTTACAGTAGACAAATATTTAAGAATAATATTTTCACAAATTCACCTAAATGCAATTATGTCATTCTAAAAATTGCAGCACATTCCTAGAGAAAGACTGACTTAAGCCAAGATCACACTCGAGTTTGAACATGCGATATTCTGTAGTACGGCGCTGCAAAAAGGGGCGGGATTAAACAAGATGATTAGACATTTAAAAGTGAGCGATTGGTCCATATTTTACATTTCTGTACAGAGAGGTCATGTTTTGATCTTTGATTGGTCTTACGCAGTCATGTGATGCGATTTCGCAGGTCAGAGTTTGCTAAGCTTAAACTTTGCACCGCAGCAAACTGTGAAACTTGTCGCACAAGCTTGTGTATACGCTCTGATGCATATGCTTGAAACAGTCATGAACCCAGTTCATGTTAATCGATTCAACCTCTGGACTTTCTTCATTACAATTATTCATTCATTCATTTTCTTTTTTGGGTCGCCGCAGCGGAATGAACAGCTAACTCATCCAGCATATGTTTTACACAGCGGATGCCCTTCCAGCCACAACCCATCACTGGGAAACATCCATACACACTCATTCACACGCATACACTAGGACAATTTAGCTTACCCAATTCACCTGTACTGCATGTCTTTGGACTTCTGGAGGAAACCGGAGCACCCGGAGAAAACCCACGCGAACATGGGGAGAACATGCAAACTCCACACAGAAATGCCAACTGACCCAGCCGAGGCTCAAACCAGCAAACTTCTTGCTGTGAGGGGATTGTGCTACCCATTGCGCCACCGCGTCACATCATTACAATTACCTACCTGCTATTTTTTCCTGCCATCCTACTAATAAACTGTGGTTAAATGACTTACCTGTTTCCCATCCTTTCTGTGACAGAAGGCCAGAGCGAAGAACAGACACAGGATGAACAGCACTGCCTAAAGCACTTCAGCCATAAATCCTGCTTCCACACCGGCAGTCAATGCTAGTCCCAGGCCAGACCAGCGCAATACTCTGGCATGGCAGAGGAGTGCAATGGCTTTCCTGCTATATTGTTCACTTGTGTTTGAAATGCAACCACTACTGTATCCAAATGATTAATTAAAAATTGCTTTCATAATATCTCTTCTATCAGGTGAAGTGCTGCGATGGGCGGAGACCCTATGGAATCAGAGAGGTGCTGTAACACAGTTGGTAAAACAGTTTATGGACCACTTCCAGGCCGTGTTTGGCAGCATAGCTGTGGAATCTTCAGCAACATGCCCCACCCAACCTTCACATCCATCAGTGAGTGCTGTCATTCAATTCAATTCAATTCAAGTTTATTTATATAGCGCTTTTTACAATATAGATTGTGTCAAAGCAGCTTAACAAGTTCAAGTAAAGTCCAGGTTTTAGAGTTTAGTTCAGTTCAGTGTGGCTTAAGTTTCACTGCTGAAAGTTCAAACACTGAAGAGCAAATCCACCGAAGCGCAGCTCCACAAGTCCCGATCCGAGCAGGCCAGTGGCAACAGTGGCGAGGAAAAAACTTCACCAGTTGACGAAGTGAAGGAAAAAAAACCTTGAGGGAAACCAGGCTATGTTAGGCACGGTCATTTTCTTCTGGCCAAACTTCCTATGTGGAGCTGCAGTCTAGGCGCATATGTCATTCCTGTAAAGAAAATATGCCTCTTCTCACCACCAATGTGACTCTTACTGCCCCTAATGTATCTTTGTCAGTGGTCGCGCTCCTTGACTCTGGTTCAGCTAGCAATTTCATCTCCAGAACCCTCTGTCGCCAGCTCCGTTTCAAGACCCGTTCCTCTGAGTCATCCTATAATGTCCAGTCAATCACCAGAAAACCACTAAATCAACAGTGTCAGTTGCATAGTGGATTCAGTACATATTCAGGTGGGGTTACTCCATGAGGAAATAATCGTTCTGCTGGTTCTGGAAGGTTCCATCGCTGATATCATCTTGAGAATGCTATGGTTGGTGGGACATAATCCGGTGCTCTCTTGGGGCACTGGAGAAGTTCTAAATTAGGGAGATAAATGTTTTTTCCAGTATGCCCACAAAAATACAGCAGATGTCTAACTCTATCTCTGAACAGTACATCTGTTGAAATCCCATTGAAGAGTGCTCTATGGAAATTCCTCATTGTTACTGGCATTTTTAAGACATTTTCTGCCCCAAGTGAGCCTCTCAACTTCCCCCACATCACCCATGGGACTGTGCCATTGACCTCATTGAGGGTGAACCAGTGCCCCATAGAAGGATCTATCCTATGCCACTCCCGGAACAAAAGGTTATGGAGGAGTATATAGAAGAGCTGCATTGGCCCGGTTCAGGTCTTATCTATCTGAACATTTTCAATTTGTATCAGTTAATGAAGAGGCATCATACAGATCAAAAGTACACTGTGGGGTACCACAAGGCTCAGTTCTTGGTCCCTTACTTTTCACATTATACATGCTACCGCTAGGCGATATCATTAAAAAACATGGAGTTAGCTTCCATTGTTATGCTGATGATACACAACTTTATATCTCCTCTCAACCTGATAATTTGTATGAAGTTACGAAATTAACAGATTGTATAGCTGATATAAAAAATTGGACAAATAACTTCTTATTACTAACTTCAGATAAAACTGAGGTCTTGCTTATTGGACCCAAAAACCTCATAGAAAAACCTAGAACACTGTCTAACCCTTGATGGATTCCTAGTTCAGTCCTCTTCCGTCCAAAATTTAGGGGTGATTTTTGATAGCAACCTGTCATTTGAAGGCCAGATTTCAAGCCTCTGTAAAACTGAATTTTTTCATCTTAAAAATGTTGCCAAACTTCAACATATGCTATCAATGTCTGATGCGGAAAAGCTTATACATGCTTTCATGACCTCTCAGTTAGACTATTGTAATGCGTTACTAGGTTTACAGCATTACAGCTAGTTCAAAAAGCAGCTGCTAGAGTGCTTTCTAGAACAACGAAATATGATCATATTACATTATCATATTACATTATTATCATTGCATTGGCTCACTATTAAATATTGTATCAATTTTAACCTTTTATTGACTATCTACAAAGCCCTGAACGGTTTAGCTCCCCAGTATTTGAGGGAGCTCTTGGTGTATTATAGCCCCTCATGTCCACCATGCTCAATTAATTCTGTACAACTGATTATTCCCAGAATATCAAAATAAATTGTTATAAATTTTTTGTAGGCAGTAGATCTTTCTCCTATCTAGCACCTAAACTCTGGAAGAGCCTTCCTAGCACAGTTTGGGAAGCAGACACACTCTGTCTGTTTAAAACCAGATTAAAGACACATTTTTTTACATTAGCATACACATAAAACACAAACGCTTTTGCAATCCAAATTTCCTTAAGAGGATTGTTAGTCTGCATTATTTAGAGCAATCGGAGCCGGGAACATTTCTCAAAAGACATTATAATTTGAATGGCATCTGCGCTTATGTTAGTCTGTTTGTATTATTCCCGAGGTTTCCATAACCCTGAACCAGGCCATATCCCGAGCAGCTGCTGTGGTGGGCATGGAGGAGTGGAGAGACTGATTCCTTTAAGACCCCAGTGACAAGACGAGTCTTCACATTGATCCTGTAGGGCCAGCCTGTACACCAGTCGGTGACCTCTCCCACCTGCAGCTTCTCCACGATGGACGTCCAGCTTTCTCCAGTCTCCGGCGCTTAGACTGCAGCTCTGCACAAGAAGTTTGGCCATATGAGAAATGGTCGTGCCCAACTATGCCTGGTTTCTCTCTAGGTTTTTTTTTCTTTCACTTTCGTCAATTGGTGAAGTTCGTTCCTTGCCACTGTTGCCACTGCCTTGCATGGTTTGGGACTTGTGGAGCTGCTCATTGATGGATTTGCTCTTCAGTGTTTGGACTTTCAGCAGTGAAAATTTACACTGAACTGAACTGAACTGAACTTAAACTCTGAAAACTGAACTGACACTGTTTCAATTTACTATAATACTATACTTGACATCCACAGCCTCATTCGCATACATGAGGGGGACGAGTGAAAGATGATATTTATCACTCCCAATGGACACTACGAGTATCAGATAATGCCCTATGGATTAGCTAATACCTCCTCTGGTTCATTCCACCAGTCTTCTGTTTAATCCCTAGGATTCCTCATTGATGAACGTGGACGGAGATGGACAAGGGAAAGGTAGCTGCAATGATGTCATGGCCCCAACCTACCACACAGTAAAGGAGCTCCAGAGATTTCTAGGGTTTGTAAACTTCTACCAGCATTTCAAAGAAAAGTATAATACCATTTCCAGTCATCTTACCAGCCTCCTCCGGGGAAAGCCAAAGTCCCTCACCGCTGCTACCGCCTTTCAAATTCTGAAGAATGTTTTTACACAAACCCCTCTCCTTGTACATCAGAACCCTGCTTTCTAAACAGCCATTTGTAGTACAGATCTCAAGAACTTACAATACCTCAAAGAAGCTTGACATATTAATCCCAGGCAAGCCGAGTGGGCCCTGTTTTTTTCACCAGATTTAACTATACCATCTCTATCACCCAGGTCAAAAGAATGTCAGAGCTCTTGTATCCACTGAATAGAGGAATCCGCCATGAACATGGAACCCACCATACCCAAACATCTGACTGTCACTTTTGAATGGGAATCCCCTCCAGCCACCACACAGGATCCTGCAGCAGCTCTGCTGGGTTGTTCACCGGAGCTCCAATTCATCCCAAATAACCAGCGCACCTAACTCATTCATTCTGCACACACATCTCTGGGCACTGGTCACCCAGAGGCCAATGGAACCCTCTCTCTGCTAAAAGATTGTCTCTGGTGGACAAAGATGGCACAGGACCTGAGAAGTTTTGTGCAGGGGTGCAAGGACTGTGCCATGTCCAAGACTCCACGTCATCTCCCAGCTGGAAAACTTGAACCTCTGCCCATTCCGAATCACCCCTGGTCACATCTAGGAGTGGATTTCATAATTGATCTCCCAGCTTCTAGAGTTAGTACATGCATTTTTGTTATTGTAGACAGATTTTCCAAGATTTGAAAATTGATACCACTACCAGTATTACCCACAGCAATTGAAACCATTACGATACTATGGATTACCTGAAGATATCGTTTCAGACAAAGGCCCCCAGGAAACAGACATTTTGAGAGGTACAGAAATGGCTGCTTCACTGTTGGTCTCGAGGAAGCCCTGACGAGGCCGATTAGGTCCCGAAAGTGACTGTGAAAATGCAACTGGCCCTGGCTCAAACTGGCAAGCTCAATTTAGGCGGGACAGTGGAAATGCAGCTAATGACTCTGCATATTGGTTCAGTCACAGATAGCTATAACATTGTCAACGACTAACATAACACTGTCTTAAAATATTACTTTTTTTGATACTACCTGATAATGTGTTAATTATGCGAATATGTTTAAAAAGTTACAAAAGGCTGTATAAGATATTAAAATTACATAATTCACTTGTGTAATTAGTATCAATTAAAAAATATTAATATAAAGTCTATTAAACGAGTTTTGCAGCAGATCATGTGTTTAAATCATGCCGTGCTTTCGAGTAATCTAGGTGTTCATGCAGCAGTGGGTGGAGTCTCACTGCACCTGCAAAGCTTTGTCAATGAATACAACAAATCAATAGATTATTATCAGAGATGTCTGGATGGATGTGTATCTATGGTTGTTTTGATAATACAATTCTGATAAGCATAGTCGCACATTTACATTTCTAGTAATAAACTGAGCAGACGCTTGACTTGCAGTTTAATCAAATTTGCATGACTGCAGTGAACACGGCTCACTCCTTCACAAAACTTGTATTATGTTCACTGTCTACAGCTAACCAACAAACAAAATATTTGCTGTTGTGTGGATCTTGGGTGTTTGCGGTGCACTAAACTTTGTCAAGCAACAATGCAAACACAAACGAAGAGGAAATGATGACCACACACAAAGAGGTTTGTTTAAAAATGTGTTTTCTGAAATCTTTATATTTCTGAGGATTTTGTATAACTACACAACAGATTGTTACATTTTTTTTAACTTGTTATGTTGAATTTTTTTTCATCATTATGTATCTACTTTTGGTTTTGCAGTACTCAAGAGAAGGGTTATCATTACTGAAGAAATGATAGACTTCAATTATTAAACACAGAGCACTGCTTGAAATCCAAGCACTGAAGAAAAAAAGCCACGTACATCATCTGTATTGTAGACTACTTCTCTTACTAACAATGAGAAATTAAAGCTACTGAGAAAGTACGTTTAATTTGATGGAGTATTCTGTATTCATATTTGTGTACTATATGCTCTTTACAACTGCCAAAATGAAAACTCTTACAGCCAAATAACAGGAGTGTTTCACTCAAAAAATATCCATGTAACACTCACTAAGTCTGAACAGCACTACTAGCTTTTGAAGAGAGAACATTGTGATTAAAATCATATGTAAGTAATGCAGAATGGAAGAAGAATTTAGTTTTTTATTTTGTCTGGATCAATGTTTTTGAGTAAATTTAGCAACTTTAATGTTTACTTGATGCACATGTTAAATGGTATTTTAGAGTTACTGCTTTTAATGTTGCTGCTGTTTATGCTCATTCCATTATGATCTGGTAAAAATGATTTTATTCCTGCATTGATGTGAATTAACCTGCAGTAGCTTTATTTTTATCAAAAATAAAGTTTTTGATAATTATATTATAACATTTTTGTTTAGTATTGGTGATGTTGATTTGCCTTTATTGCTATTTACTCAGCAAAAGTTGCCTAGTCACATTTCCATCATTGACAGTTAGGACTGTTGTTGTCAGTAAGTAGATTTTTTTTGATTGTTATCAGCATTTGTACTAAATAAAGTATGTATTAATAACTTTTGATCACTTCTTGAAAATAACTTACTAAATAAACTAAATA
This sequence comes from Danio choprae, assembly GCA_903798125.1. Taxonomy (NCBI): domain Eukaryota; kingdom Metazoa; phylum Chordata; class Actinopteri; order Cypriniformes; family Danionidae; genus Danio; species Danio choprae. The sequence goes on along the minus strand of CAIGQW010055132.1, from coordinate 513,414 downwards.
AATTACTAATTATCTTACAGATGCTGTGAAGACAAATGCACAAACCAAGGGCTCCACCGAATAAAAAAATAGTTGACAAATATATCACCTGGTGGTTGCAGCTTGCTCTTGACAAAGATAAAGGAAAAAATCCACAGGCAAAACTTCCACTTAATGTAAAAACCCCACTCTTACTTTTCTTTTTAAAGCTGTGTATGTATATATAATAATACAAATGCAAAATGTATGCAAGATTTTATTTCTTTGTTCAAACCCATGTTTATTTATTTTGGATAACTTTATTTTTTTCTTAGTGGGGTTAGGGCACGTGGGTTAGGGGCACTGTTAATTATTTAGAGGGGCATCTTTTTCTTCGAGAGAAAAAAGGGCAGGTGCTCAAGCACCCAAAGCCCCCCCTCTGCACGTGCCTGCATATATCCCACTCACTTGTTTCATTAAAAAATGTTTCATGCACTAAAACTTTCAGCGCTCCGGCAACATATTTAACATTTGACACACACACACACACACACACACACACACACACACACACACACACACACACACACACACATAATATTTCAGTAAAAAAAAATATATATTTTGATTGAATTATTTTGATTGTCACCAATGTTGAGATTCAAATATTAATTGGTAATGTCTGTTTTTTTGCTTTTAAGTTCTGCCATAGTTCAAACATTTTCATTGTGATTTGTGTTTTCAGTCGTTGATTGCTGTAGCTCCAGTGGTGTAATTTACATATTTTATTAATTTCTTACATATAACTAACAAGATATTTGATGAGTACATAAGCAGGTGAGAATGGTTTTGACATCATAAACAGTCCCATATGACTGGTTCTTTTGATTCCTTTGGCTCGTCTTGCTATAAACATAGCGTAACGAAACGGTTACTAAAGTAACCCTCGTTCCCCGAGGGGGGGAACGGAAATGCTATGTGGACACTTCCACTATGGGGATTTCATCAGAAAGCCAATCATCTGAAGAGTAATAAAACGGGCCAATGAAATGCCAATGAGTTGGCAGTGTCAGCGCGCACAGCTGGCAGCAATCACAATCAGTCTGTCTATAAGATGCCAGCTCTGCCGTTACGCCATAACTTTTCTAGCCGAAGAAGCCGAACTACAGCTGTCAGCTAAGGCGCAATCGCTGTGGCGAAGGAACATAGCATTTCCGTTCCCCCCCTCGGGGAACGAGGGTTACTTTAGTAATCGTTTCGTTCCCCAGCGGGAGGGGAACTACAATGCTATGTGGACACTTCCACTATGGGGAAATGTATGGAAAACGCCACAGCGACTGAACCTTACCACGTCATTGGTGAGAGGTTTGCCAAGCATAAGCGTGCGCGCACCATCATCACCATAGACGCAGCCCTCCAACGTGTCCCCTGGCCCTTACTCACCTACTTACCTGATAAGGTTTAGTTATATTTTTCGTGGAGTCGCAAAAATACACCTAGTTAAGTTCTAGGAATTTAAGTTACGACAGTACGTTGGGAAAGCGTGCAGTCCCGATAGGGAGGACGCTGCGGAGGCCACCTGCTGCCCAATGGGGAGACCTGGTGGCAATAAGACATATGGACTAACCCTATAAAGGGGGAGTACACATACGAAGATGGTTAGCGGGGAGGGAAGACACGGGCCCGCCCAGAGGAGGGAACTATACCGTGGCTGAGTGAAGCGTATGGGATCGCCAGTGGGGATCGCACATAGCGGGCACCTATACCCAGAACGCGGGCTGACCAAGCGGGCATGCCAACAACGTAGTGGGCCAGGCACCTGACTCCTCCGCTGAGTCAGATGCTGGGGGCCTCGGAGGAACTCTGTAGGGTTCGCCAAAATGGGGAACTGAACTGATCAGAGTAAAAATGCGCACGTATCTCTGTGTTAGAGAGAAAGGCGCCGCAAGCGTGTTACAACACCCACCGAATTTCCTCATTCACCGGGGTTAGCCAGTACACGTGAGGAAATGGGCTCCACTCGGAGATTATAAAATCTCGCAAATGTATTAGGTGTCGCCCAGCCCGCAGCTCTACAGATATCTGTCAGAGAGGCGCCGCGCGCTAACGCCCAAGATGAAGCGATGCTCCTAGTGGAGTGCGCTCTCACTCCTGGGGGACACGGCTCGCCCTGGCTTGAATAAGCGAAGGAGATGGCATCCACTATCCAGTAGGCCAACCTCTGCTTGCATACGGCACTTCCCTTCTGCCGACCACCGTAACAGACAAAGAGCTGCTCAGAGGAAAAAGGGCTGGGTCTGCCTCCTCCGAAGGCAGCGCTTGCAGGTTCACCACCTGGTTTTTAAACGGTGTGGTAGGAACCTTGGGCACATATCCAGGCCGGGGTCTCAGGATAACGTGAGAGAAGTCCGGTCCGAATTCCAGGCACGAATCACTGACCGAAAATGCCTCCAGGTCCCCGACCCTCTTAATCGATGCCAACGCGACCAGCAGAGCTGTCTTCAAGGACAGAAATCTCAAGGATACTGAATCGAGTGGTTCGAACGGAGCTCCGCGTAGGCTCGTAAGCACTATGGAGAGGTCCCAAGAGGGCATGAGAGGGGGCGGGGTGGATTTAATCGCCTCGCGCCTCTAAGGAACCGGGTGACGAGGTTATGCTTTCCCACGGCACCGCCATCCACCGCGTCATGATGAGCGGAGATGGCGGCGACATAAACCATCAGTGTGGAGGGCGACAGCCTCTGCTCCAATCTATCCTGAAGGAAAGAAAGCACAACGCTGATCTGACAAGTTCGGGGGTCTTCTCGGAGAGAAGCGCACCACTCAGTGAATAGACTCCACTTCAGGGCATAGGCATGCCTCGTAGAGGGTGCTCTAGCCTGAGTGATGGTGTTAACCACCGCAGCCGGTAGGTCACCTAAGTCTTCCGCGCTCCGTCTATGGACCACACGTGGGGGTTCCAGAGATCTGGGCGCGGTTGCCAGATGGTGCCCCGTCCTTGAGAGAGAAGGTCTTCTCTCAAGGGGATTCGCCAGGGAGGGGCTGTCGCGAGGAGAGAGAGTTCTGAAATCCAGGTTCGGTTGGGCCAAAGAGGCGCAACAAGCAAAACCCGCTCCTCGTCCTCCCTGAGCTTGCACAGTAACTGCGCTAGTAGGCTCACTGGGGGAAACGCATATTTGCGCATGCCCCGAGGCCAGCTGTGAGCCAGTGCATCCATGCCGAGAGAAGCCTCGGTCAGGGAATAAAACCACTGGCAGTGGGTGGTCTCGGAGGAAGCAAACAGGTCGACCTGGGCTTCTCCGAAGCGCGCCCATATCAGCTGGACAGACTCGGGGTGGAGCCTCCATTCTCCCTTCAGCGGAAGCTGCCGTGAGAGCGCATCGGCTGCACGGTTGAGCTCGCCGGGGATATGAATGGCACGCAGCGATTTCAGCTGCGTGTGACTCCAAAGGAGCAGACGGCGAGCGAGCTGAGACATGCGGCGGGAACGGATACCCCCCATACGGTTGATATACACTACCGTCGCCGTACTGTCCGTCCTGACCAGTACGTGTTTTCGCTCTAAAACCGGAAAAAAACGGCGCAGAGCGAGATACACTGCCAACAGCTCCAGGCAGTTGATATGCCAATGCATCCGGGATCCTTTCCACAGACCCGCAGCTGCATGCCCGCAACACATGGCCCCCCAGCCCGTGCTGGAGGCATCTGTCGTCACAACGACGTGCCTGGACACTTGTTCTAGAGGCACACCGGCCTGTAGAAACGCAGGGTCCATCCATGGACTGAGAGTGCGGCGACACAGCGGAGTGACAGTCACCCGGTGTGTGCCCGCGTGCCATGCTCGTCTGGGGACCCGATCGTGAAGCCAATGCTGAAGCGGTCTCATATGGAGCAATCCGAGCGGCGTGACCACGGCTGCGGAAGCCATATGCCCCAGGAGCCTCTGAAATAATTTCAGTGGGACCACGGTTCTCCTGTCGAACTCCTTCAAACAGGTCAGCATCAGCCAGGCGCGCTCTCAGGAGAGGCGCGCCGTCATGGTGATCGAGTCCAGCTCCACCCCGAGAAAAGAGATGCTCTGCACAGGGGCGAACTTGCTCTTTTCTCGGTTGACCTGAAACCCCAACTGGTCGAGGTGCCTGAGCACCGTGTCCCTGTGCATAATCAATTGATCCCGCGAGTGAGCTAGAATCAGCCAGTCGTCGAGATAATTGAGTATGCGGATGCCCGCGAGCCGAAGGGGCGCTAGGGCACCCTCCGCGAGTTTGGTGAAAACCCGCGGAGACAGGGAGAGCCCGAAGGGGAGGACTTTGTACTGCCAAGCTCGACCCTCGAACGCAAACCGCAGAAATTGACGGTGGCGTGGAAGAATGGAGACATGAAAATACGCGTCCTTCAGGTCTATCGCTGCAAACCAATCCCGAGGACGCTGCATGCCTGCGGGGTGCTCGACGCGGCCGCTTAGCCGTTGGAGCGGGAAGGGGCAGCGGAGCAGGTCTTGAAGCCGCACGCGGGCGCCCTCGGCGAGGAGCAGCCGAGGTGGATGGTTCGGCGGGGAGAGCGGTTTTACGAGCCTGCCGATAGATGACCTCACCCATCGCACTCGACTGCTCCTTCACCGCCGTGAATTCCTGGGTGAACTCACCGACGGTGTCACCGAACAGGCCAGCCTGGGAGATGGGTGTGTTGAGAAAGCGGACTTTGTCAACATCACGCATCTCGGCCAGGTTCAACCAGAGGTGGCGCTCCTGGACCACTAATGTGGCCATCGTCTTTCCCAGGGCACGCGCAGCCGACTTGGTGGTACGCAGAGCATAGTCGGTTGCGGTGCGAAGCTCATGCATTAAGCCTGGGTCAGAACCACCCTCGTGCAGCTGAGCCAACGCCTGCACTTGGTAGCGCTGGTATGTGGCCATAGCGTGCAGGGCAGAAGCAGCCTGGCCCGCAGCAGTGTAGGCTCTGGCCCCGAGGGACGCAGATAACCTACACGCTTTGGACGGAAGACGAGGCTGACCACGCCAGGAAGAGGCACCACGTGGGCAAAGATTGACCACAATGGCACGCTCAACCTGGGGAATCGCCTCGTACCCCCTGGCTGCCCCACCGTCAAGGGTGGTGAGAGCGGAAGCGCACGCAGATCGGGCAGAGAAAGGTGCCCTCCAAAACTGCATGAGCTCACTGTGCACCTCCGGGAAGAAGGGGACGGGAGGCTTAGAAGGCTTGGCCTTCTTCTTAGCCTCCACGTAACACCCATCTAGTCGGTCCGGCCGTGGGGCTGGGGGATAAACCATCTCCAGACCCACCGCCGAAGCAGCCCGGGAAAGCACGGCCAACATATCCGCTTCTAGATCCGGCGCCTCGCTAACCACCCCGGAGGGAGGGAGCGGGTCCGGATCCTCGTTGGATAGTGAAAGCCCACTCTCCGATGCAGCAATGGACATCTGGTCCCCGGTGTCATCGAGTGAAAGGGCGACCATCCGGGAGGATGGAGCGCTTCTCTCACTCGAAGCTTGGATAGAGCGCGCTGAGGAGCGAGGGGTTCGCGAGCCCGAGGGCGGCGAATTGACCCCCACTGTAACCCTCAGATCTGCCCGTGTGCCAGCCGCTTTATTGCGGGGGACAACAGGGGTGGCTGGCCCTTTTGCAAGAGCGAGCCGCGATCTTAGCTGCGCAACAGACATGGCATCGCAGTGATGACATGTACTGCCCGCGAGCACTGCATTCACATGCTGGACCCCCAGACATGCAACACAGTGCTCGTGTCCATCATCCGGGGACAGGAAACCACCGCATCCAGAAACGCACGGTCGGAACGACATCTTTAAAAAGACGCGTTGTTCGACCGTGTTTCTCTTTTAGTGTGTGTGTGCTGTGATACAAACCGCTCTTTGAAGAACCGGACCAGAGAAACGCCCAGGGACGGGAGAATGAACCCAGCTCGACCGCCGCTGCTCGCGTTGTCACTCGCTCTGGGACCGGGAGAAACAGCATGCAGTAAGCTGGCAGCTTTCTCTTTCTCTCTCTCTCTCTCTCAACGAATTGGAGGAACCAGCAATGACTCTTTCAGTGCTTGTACGGCTTCTGAAAGTGAAAAGGTATGGTGTAACAACAGAGCTGGCATCTTATAGACAGACTGATTGTGATTGCTGCCAGCTGTGCGCGCTGACACTGCCAACTCATTGGCATTTCATTGGCCCGTTTTATTACTCTTCAGATGATTGGCTTTCTGATGAAATCCCCATAGTGGAAGTGTCCACATAGCATTGTAGTTCCCCTCCCGCTGGGGAACTAACACTATTAACTATATCATAATAAAAACAAATGTTAAAACAAGAAGTTGAAGAGTACAACTAAAGCAGACATTGAACTCCATCATGGTGATTTCAAATGAACAACAAAAGTTTCATTAAGACCTTTTGTACATGTGACAGAAACAAACTTACACGTTAGTAATAAGTAAAACTGCTATACACATAATTTTACATCTAAAACGTCTTATCGTTTTAAGAATTATACATATACAATTATACAATACTGATTTGCTGGAATGTTTTAGAATCAGAAATATTGGCATGCCTTTTCTTCATTAAAACTGAGGTATTTGCTCTGGGGTTTAAATGGTTACAGGTGTGAGACTTAAAATCAAGGAAAAAACTGTCTTTTTCTGTAAAACCTGAAGCAAATTTCTTTTGTGTCACCCTGTGAGAGTGGAGACAGTGTTTGAGTCAAGGATGAACAATGAAATGTTGATGTTATGCTGCATGTATCTTTATTTAAAGACAGCAGCTGTTTAGTTGCTGATGCAGTAAGAATCTCTCTGTGTTAATTCCAGCATTACGTGTGTGTGCTGCTGTAAAAATTTAAGACATTTGGGTTAAACAGAACTTTTTGAACTAACTAAAATAAGTTATCGTTTTAAATATGCTTATAAGCATATATAGCACGTTACTTTATAAACTCATACAGCAGTTGGCCAATTTGAGGCAGTAGTTTTCAGTGAACAAAATGAGTTCACTTGAGCATAATTGTGTATATCTGTCAGGTGTCTGTTCTGTTGTTGTGTTCCATGTGGTTCTGTTGTCATGTGATTCCTTTGTTCTGTTTCCCGCCATTTTTAGTGTTCATTTATTCCACCTGTGTCTCACCTATGTGTATCATCTGTCCCATTAGCCCTCGTGTATTTATACCCTTCTGTTTGTTAGATTCATTGTCCGGTATTGTAGTGTCTACGTGTCGTGCATTGTCTATGTGTTGTGTATCCATGCTGTCGTCACCCCATGTCTTCCCAGAGTTTCCTGTTTCTTCCATTGTCTTCCAGTGTCTGTCATAATTGTTAATAAATTTGTGTTTTATTTCATCCTGTCAGTTGACGTTTCTGTGTGGAGTTTGCATGTTCTCCCCGTGTTGGCGTGGGTTTCCTCCGGGTGCTCTGGTTTTCCCCACAAGTCCAAAGACATGTGGTATAGGTGAATTGGGTAAGCTAAATTGTCCGTAGTGTATGAGTGTGAATGGGTGTGTATGGATGTTTCCCAGAGATGGGTTGCAGCTGGAAGGGCATCCGCTGCGTAAAACATATGCTGGATAAGTTGGCGGTTCATTCCGCTGTGGCGACCCCGGATTAATAAAGGGACTAAGCCTAAATGAAAATGAATGAATGAATGAATTTCATCCTGTGTTCTCATGCCTTCATGTCCCTCAACCAGAGCATGACAATATCAATGTAGTCCATGTATGTTTACAGCAACATACTGTAAAATAACAGTACATTGCTGGAAACTGTAGCTGTCAGCATTTTACTGTTAATTTACAGAGTAACAGCTTCATGCTGTTAATTTTACAGTAACTTGCTGGTAACCATGCTGCCAGTTACTTACTGTTTTTTTTTTTTTAACGGGACAACTTTTAACAGCAGAAATGTTCTAGCCTATAGGCCCGTGGCATAATCAGTACAGATACATTTCTTATTGAATAAATTAAACCCATTATCTATTCTAAAGCCTATTTTTTGTTTTCACAAGCTTTGGAGACGTATCGTAGATTACGCTTTTAAGGTCACCTATAATTTTCGTCATAAGCCACAGCTGCATTCAAAATTGCATTAATGTTTTCAAAGTGCACCACAAATGGAGCACAATTGTCAATAAGAATATCTAAAACTAAACTGTAAAAAATACTTTGTAGCTAATTACATATGACATGACTTTGTTTTTCTTTTTTAAACCATTCCAATTTTAAATGTTGGAATGTTCGAAAGGAATAGGGCATGGGGGATAACTCAGAATAAAATACAGCCATGAACTATGCTTCTAACCAGAGATGGCAAAAGTACACACATCCTGTACTCAAGTAGAAGTACAGATACTCATATATAAAATGACTCTGGTAAAAGTTGAAGTACTGACTAAACTTTTGTACTCAAGTAAAAGTAAAGAAGTACAGCCTGAAAGATGCTGGAAAACAGAAGAACCTGCAGGAGATTGAGGATTTTTCTGAAGAACAGCAGTCAGTTTAACTGTTCAGAACAAACAAGAGACTCATAAACAACCATCACAAAGTAGACAAAGCACTCATAGATCATCAGGAAACCACACACAGTATTGAAAACCATAGATAGGTAAACTTTTGTAAAGTGTTATTTTAATAATTTCAGAAAAAAAAAATTGTAGTGAAGTATATGTAGACGTCAAATATATTACTCGGGACAATACTAAATAAAAAATAGCATGAATTTTGTATGATATCTCTTTATTTTGTTCAAATTATTCGCATTTTATCACATTCTTCAAGCGGTGTGTAAACTTTTGAGCACAACTTTTATGCATCTATTTGTTGTTTGTTTTGTTTGTTTTCAGAGTATTGTGTATATTTTATTTAACAGATAATGATCATTGTTATTGTTATTGAACAGTTATTGAACAGATAATCATTTAATCAGATAATCACTGTTATTGAACAGTGATAAATTCCTGATCCTTGGCATTGTTTTATTCATATATCACCCAGTATAAATACTTTATAGATACTTTGTACTCTATACGATATTAGATTGAAAGATCAGAGAGGTATAGTACACCATAGTCCGAAGTGGACAAAAGAGTTTAACATTTAAATGCCAGATTTGAACAGGAATGCATCTCTTGTTTTACCTGTGATCCGATCGACCAAAATGCATCTTAATACCGGGTATAAATATGACATTGGTCATGTTTATCACTGACACTCTCTGTCTCTCATCCACATTTGCCATTCGGCGCATGATCAGAGGTTCAAAAAAGCCACACACTGCAGCGTGCATGCAATGACAAAAATAGGTTAAATTAAAAAGCCTTCAAATTGCGCAATGACAAGAAATATTACAGATCACACCTCAAAACACATTAAAAGGAAAGTAATGAGCCAAATTTAAAAATGTGAGTAGAAAGTACAGATATTTGTGTAAAAATGTAAGGAGTAAAAGTAAAACGTTGTCAGAAAAATAATTAGTGGAGTAAAGTACTGATACGAGAAAAATCTACTTAAGTACAGTAACGAAGTATTTATACTTCGTTACTTCCCATCTCTGCTTCTAACTACAGTAACTACATTATTAATGTTCAATCAACACTTACTTACTTACTTAATTAACTCATTAACTTCAACACTGAGTTCAAAACTCTTTTCAAATTAGGAGAATTAACTTCCAGTAACTTTTGAGTTAACTACACTCATTTTATTTGATAAACTTGACTATTGGGTTTTAAAGTGTGCTTTATCTACCTAATTCCAGGGAGCCCCTATTTATTATCTGCTCCTGAACTTCAAGCACTCGAGAATTATCTTTCCGAAACGCTTGCCGCAGACATCATAGTTAAGTCCATCTCCCTGACCAGTACAGGTTTTTTCTTCATTAGAAAGATAGATTATCTAGGGCTGAACAGCAATATTATAAAGAACGGTTATCCATTACTACTCGTGTCTTCAGCTTTTTGAGATTCTGCAGGAAGCTAAGGTTTTCACTAAACTAAATCTGCATAACACTTATCACATGGTGCACATAAGAAAGAGTGATGAGTGGAAAACTCATTTTAACACCCCGCTTGGTCACTTTAAATACTGGGATTGGTCCCTTTGTATTGGTCAACGCTCCATCCGTGTCCCAGGCGCTGGTAAAACTATGTCCCATTTGTGGTTTAGTCTGACCACCGTAACTTAACCTATATTAATTCTGCCAAGGGACTTAACGCCAGACAGGCCCGATGGGCTTTTTTCTTTAGTTGCTTTGATTTTTCCATTTCTAAACTACCCGGTGTAAAAACATTAAACCAGACGATTTATCTCGACAGTTTATCTCTGCCTAGGATGATACACTAACCAAGACCATTCCTCTAAAGTGTGCCCCGTAGGAAAATTAGATTGCACACCCCCATGTCAAAGGCATTCCTGCTGTGTCCCAGCAGTTCTTGTGGCCCGGTATGGCCCATGACATTTGCTGTTACGTCTTGTTCTGTCCATTTGTGCCCAAACCAAACCTAACAATTCTCCTCCTGTCGCGCACTTTTCCCCACATTGCTTTGGACTTTGTAACAGGGTTGCCACCTTCGGCGGGTAACACCATTATTCTCAGTATTGTCAACCATTTTTCCAAAGCTGCCCACTTCATTCCCCTTCCTAAACATCATCTACCAGTATTTCCCTATTTCACTGCTGCTCCAAACTTTCATTTAGTGGTGTTGGTGCACCTACTTATCCCTACTTAAAACTCACAAATGAACATGTCACAATGCTAATCTTCAAAGTTCCAAAGCTTCTAGATATGTTTGTAGTTATAGAGCCTGCTTTTCCACTCGTCACCTCCCTCAGTCAGCTAGGAAAGCAGTTGTTCAACTGTCTCGATCATGCATCCTGAGCCCCCCTCTCTGCCCTCGACTTTATCTTCTCCACCAGAGCAGCTCACTCACATTCCACAAAGAATGTCCAAGTTTTCAATATGGTGTGATCTTTGCCAGATGCTCCACTCCAGGGAAAATGGTCTTCACATCAACTCATTACCACACAAGGGTCTTTGTGAAGGTTTTATTGAAATTTTCTTAAATTTATGATTGTTTGTTGTGGTTTGAGCATTTAAGGGAAAGGTGCTAAAGTGTCTGCGGGATCCCTTTAATTGCATGCTTTGTTTAGGCTGTCTCCACCTATGTATGTAAAAATGTATTTAAAACTGAGTGCCTGTCTGCACTAGTAGAGATCTTTCAATGAACGCTACAGCAACGCAGAGTTCTTATTAAATGATTCTGCTTTTAAGATACCCAACAATGTCCCTGGTTTTGTCTCTTCTGTGAATTCACAACAGTTTTGGTGCCATGGAGAAATTCACTAAGAGAAATTCAGCTAAATCAAATTTGAATCTTCATTTTCATCAAATATCTGACTTCACTCAAGACAGAAACGTTCCAGTTTCAGCGATTTGAAGTTGAGGTCACATATTCTCAACAATATTTAGGGACTGCAACCCTGATGGAAGTTGAATTTACCTGATTGAAACATCAAGCTTAAGAAAGATCAGACTTCTCTCCAGACTGAATCTTTTCAGTTCAACTACGATTTGGTGAGTTTTCACTCTATAAAATGAACCATACAAACCAGTTCATTTGGTTAATCTCTGCACTGTCAAAGAAGAGTTAACAAATAGCTGTGGGTTTGGTTAGCTAAGTTATCCTCTGAATTTTATTTTAGAGATGAATGAGTTTTCAGGCAGGGAAGTTAGCATTTTCTGCTCAAATCTGTTATCCTCTGTTCAGGCAGAGAACATAGCCTTTTGTGCTAAAATAAGTAATCCTCTGTTTTCAGGCAGGGAAGTTAGCATTTTGTGCTAAAATCTGTTATCCTCTGTTCAGGCAGGGAAGTAAACCT
>CAIGQW010055132.1:437625-501560 GCA_903798125.1 Danio choprae | reverse complement strand
TTTTGTGCTAAAATATGTTATCCTCTGTTCAGGCAGGGAAGTTAACATTTTGTGCTAAAATATGTTATCCTCTGTTTAGGCAGGGAAGTTAGCCTTTTGTGCTAAAATATGTTATCCTCTGTTGTCAGGCAGGGACGTTAAGCCTTTTGTGCTAAAATTTGTAATCCTCTGTTTTCAGGCAGGGGAGTTTAACATTTTTGTGCTAAAATCTGTTATCCTCTGTGAAGCAGGGAAGATTAACCTTACGTGTTAATATTTGTTATCATTTTGTTTTGTTTAGTGCAAAGTGCTATTAGTTTGTGTTTGTCCTCTGCATTGCCAGGGAAGGTTAACTGTGTTAACATACAGTATGTTTGTTTAGAGAAGTTTAAGCGTTTTGTTTGTGTGGTAACCGAGAAACTCACAAAATGTTTAAGAAGAATGCTAGACTGATCCCCACAAATGAAAAAGGTGATCTTGCGACTCCTTTGTGGCCAGATAAGGAATTTAAATCAATGTTAGGTGTACAGATGGACCTAATAGTCACTGAGAAAGTTAGACAAGGGTTAACTCAGAAATATGAGATCCATCCAAACAAAATTTGGTCTGTAGATGAATGTAAAAAAGTATTAGGTGCCAGTATTTGTAAAAGCAATGTAAAAGGCAACTCAGAGCTAGAGGAGCAGAAACAAACAGCTCCGTGTTAGAGTAACATCTTTGACAAAGAAACTGAACCACAACAAAGCTTCAGATAAGGTTGATGTGGAAGAAATCAGTGATAATATTTATCCAGACTTACAAAATTCCCCAACCATTTATCATCTCACTCAAATCATTCTTAGGAACAGCAGGTTACTGTAGACCTTGGATTGAAAACTATGCCTCAATTGCCCAGCCACTCTAAGACTTATTCCCAGAAAGCACAGGTACGTCACGGAGACGTCTTTGAAAGATCACATTCCATCGAACATTTTTATTTGTTAATGAGGCGTCTTCTTTATCTCTATCTGTCGTCTATACAATGAATCTTGAAAACCTGAAATTTTAAATTGGTTTTGTTGAAAAATATAAATTATAATAAATTATAAAACAAAATCATAAAATTCTACAAATTATTCTTCAGCTGTTGTATTATTTTTGAGTGGAAAATACTTGAGCTTATCATATATGTGTAGACGGATGTATAATCAGTGTAACTGTAACTGTTATTTATAGCAGTATAGATGACGGAATGTCTAAATAAAAAATAAAAAACAATGTCTATGCTACATAAATAAGATGTCTCACAGACCTAACATTCTAATAATGAACATCTGCGATGCATTGAATAGATGTTGTTTGAATGTCTGACAAGGACGTCTATATGAGGTTTTCCAGATGAGCAAATGCCCTAAATAAGACGTCTCCCAGATGAAAACGCGGATGTCCAGCAGACATCTCTGCGACGCATGTGTGCTATCTGGGTTGAAAGGTCAGGTTAAAAATTGTGATACCTTTTGTATGGAAGAAACTCAGCTTAACGCTTTCAATAATTTGAAGATAGCACTATGTCAAGCACCAGCATTAGGAATTGCACATTCAGATAGGCCCTTTGTGCTTTATGTTCATGAACACTCAGGCTTTATGAGTGCATATTTAATGCAGGATCATGGGGGCAGTTTTCACCCAATTCATTACTATTTTGGTAAACTTGACATAGTCGCTCAAGGTATGGGTCCATGTCTTAGAGCAGTGCAGGCAGTTCATCTAGTTCTTCAGGCTTCAGCAGTAATGGTGTTAGGTCAGACTGTAAATGTAAGATGCCCTCACACAGTGTCTGCACTAATGAATCAAGCAAAAGCACTGACTGAAGTTGTGTTGAAGGAGAGAGGAGGATGAAGGAGAAATTATTGTGTTAAGCTTACATATACACCTACAAGTGAAGTAGCAGAAACGCCGCTAGAGAATGCAGAATGGGAGTTGTTTGTTGATGGTTCAGCACAAATCACTAAAGGTAACAGATGCGTAGGTTATGCAGTAAATTCCACTACAGAAGTAATAGCTTCAGGTCGTCTTCCAGATCACTTGCCAGCTCAAGCCACAGAACAAGTAGCCTTAACTAGAGCATGCACGCTAGCTTCAGGATCAGTTGCAAATATCTACACTGATTCCAGGTATGCTTTTGGGGTATTTCATGATTTTGGTGTCATTTGGCAAAGTAGACAGTTTCTAACTTTTTCCGGATCCCCCATTAAGCATGCTGGATTAGTGAAAGATCTAATGTTTGCCATGAAACTCCCTAAGAAATTGCCAGTGATTAAAGTGAAATCACATCTCACAGCTTATACAATGAAAGCTAAAGGTAATACTTTTGCTGATGTAGCTGCTAAACAGGCTTTTAATTATGCCAATGTACAAGTATGTTCAGGTAGTACAGTACAGAAAACATTTCTGCCTCTTGAATTAATCACTGTACAAAGATATGATCTTTTATATGAAGCATGGACATGGTTAGACAAAGGAGCCACAGTGGATTCATCTGGCGGCTGGACTAAAGAGGGAAAATATGTTGCTCCCGAATCCCTGTTGCCATATTTGGCTCAAAAAATACATAATTTGGGTCACAGTGGTCCAGCAACCATGAATCACAGGTTTTCAAATCAATGGTGGAATACGAAATTCAGAAATGTAACTATTGAAACAGTGAAAAGATGTGTTACATGTCAGATAAATAATGATGTGCCAGCAGCAACTACAGCAGCAACACAAACTCCACTGGGGCCATTTCGTCACCTGCAGGTGGATTACATATCATTACCTCCCTGTAAAGGAAAAATGGATGTTTTGATAGTAATAGATAAGTTCTCGAGATAGGTTGAAGCTTATCCAACAGGACATGCTACAGCTACACATACTGCTAAATGTCTAATCACTGATTTTATTCTCAGATGGGGATTACCAGATTTTACTGACTCAGATCAGGGTACACACTTCACAAAACAGGTAGTCAAAGAAGTGTCAAAAATGTTTAAGATTAAGTGGAATCTTCACTCCCCCTACAGGCCACAAGCATCATGACAGGTTGAACGAACTAATAGGACAATTAAAACCAGGCTAAGCAAAATGCATCAGGAAGGATATTTATGGGTCAAAGCACTTCCAGCGGTACTGTGTAGTATGAGAGCATCACCTAACAGATCAGTAAGACTGAGCCATCATGAGATTATTACTGAACGCCCAATGCAGATGCCAGATGTATTAAATCTTAGAAATGCTGATGTACACATTGTCTCAGATGCCCAGATAGCTTACTGTGAAAACCTCACCAAGTCTGTACAGAATGCCAGAGAGAGAGTTGAGTCGTGTTGGCAGAATCCACCAGAAGGTGGACACACAATCATCCCAGGTCAGTGGGTCATGATAAAGTCATTCAAAAACAAGCCATTAGAGCCTAAATGGCATGGACCACATCAAGTGATGTTGATTACAGCAGCTGCA
This sequence comes from Danio choprae, assembly GCA_903798125.1. Lineage (NCBI taxonomy): Eukaryota > Metazoa > Chordata > Actinopteri > Cypriniformes > Danionidae > Danio > Danio choprae. The sequence continues at coordinate 498,104 of CAIGQW010055132.1, read as the reverse complement.
GTGTTGTGTCAGAGAAGAAAAACTTGGACACATGTCTCACATTATAAGGTTGTTCCACCACCTACAGGGATAGAATAGGACGCACAGAACAGTGGGGTGCCCAGGGAAGAACCGATCCATTAGGGATTGGGGGCCACCCCTGGGTGAAGATGCCCTAATAGGCCCTCCCCATTTAATAGTCCATCCTTACCTTACTGTTCTTTAGGTGTCATGGGAATTTAAAAAATAGGTAAAGAAGGAACAACTATAGCAGATTCAGATTAAACAGAGGATACAAAACTAGTGTTTGCAATTTTTTTTATACTTTTTTCTTTTTGCAACAAATACTGTTCCCCAGCGGGAGGGGAACTTCAATGCTATGTGGAAACTTCCACTATGGGGATTTCGTCAGAAGCCAATCATCTGAAAGAGTAATAAAACGGGCCAATGAAATGCCAATGAATTGGCGGCGTCAGCGGGCACAGCCGGCAGCAATCACAATCAATTGTGTATAAAGATGCCACCTGTGCCCAGCAAAGACACCTTTTTTCGCTTCAGAGCCGAACAAGCTACTGAGAGAGTCTTCGGGTTCTTCCAAACCTCCTTCAGTGAGAGAGAAAGAACGAGAAAGCTGACGGTGTTTGAACACGCAGTGACACGCAGTGGCAGACGGTCGAGCTGGGCTATTCTCCCTTGCCTTGTCTGAGGGTTACAGTGGGGGTCAATCCGCCGCCCTCGGGCTTGCGGACCCCCCCATTCCTCAGCGCGCTCCATCCAAGCTTCGAGTGAGAGAAGCGCTTCATCCTCTGGGATGATCGCCCTCTCACTCGATGACACCGAGGACCAGATGTCCATCGCTGCATCGGAGGGTGGGCTATCATTTTTCGATGACAATCCGGACCCGCTTCCTCTCTTAAGGGTGGTAAGCGAGGCTCCGGATATAGAATCGGAGATGGTGGCCGTGCTAACCCGGGCTGCTTCGGCGGCGAGGCTGGAGATGGCTTGTCCCCCAGCTCCGTCGCCGGACCGATTAGGGGTGTGACGTGGAGGATAAGAAGGGGAAACCCTCTAAACCCTCCCGTCCACTTCTTCCCGGAGGTGCACAGTAAGTTCACGCAGCGCTGAGGGCACCTTTTTCTGCCCGGTATGCGTGCGCTCCGCCCTCACCTTCCTCGATAACCGAACAGCCAGGGGGTACAAGGCGAATCCCCAGGTCGAGCGTGTTAGCGCGGTCAATCTTGCCCGCGTGGTGCCCCTTCCTGGCGTGGTTCGCCTCGGCTCCCGTCCAAAGTGTGTAGGTTATCTGCGTCCCTCGGGACCAGAGCCTACACTGCTGCGGGCCAGGCTGCTTCCGTTTTGCTTGCTATGGCTGGTGCAGGCGTTGGCCAGCGGCACGAGGAAGGTTCCGACCCAGGCTTAAACTTATGCACTGCAACCGACTTTGCTCTGGAAACACCAGGTCGGCTGCGAGTGCCCTGGGGAGGACGATGACCACACTAGTGGTCCAGGAACGCCACTTCTGGCTAAAACCTGATAGATATGCGTGGCGTTGACAAAGTTCGCTTTCTTAACACACCCATATCCCAGGCTGGCCTGTTCGGCGACACCGAGGCGGAGTTCACCCAGGAATTCACCACGGTGAAAGAACAGTCAAGTGCGATCGGCGGGCTTTTAAAACCGCTCTCCCCGTTGAACCATCCACTTTGGCTGCTCCTCGCCGAGGGCGCTCGTCTGTGGCTCCAAAATCAGCTCCGCCGCCCTGTCCGTTCCCTGGTTAAGCGGCAGCGTCGAGCACCCCACAAACGATCACCGCCCCCCCGCCTCAGGGCGCCGCTAAGTCCGGAACGGACCGCGAATCGTCTCTGAGACGGGCCATTCGGAGAAAAGGAGGTTTGCTCTTTCCCTGGCGGAGGGCCAGAGACACATAATTAAATAGGGCCGTATGGCTACCAAAAATTATAAAGAGCACTTCTCCTCTATCCGGATGTGACAGCCCGAACACTGCCAGCATGGGACGCTATACCTTCCAGCTCGCAGGATTGGTGATCTTCGCCACAGGCTCCGAGAGTGCCAGAGGACGGGCTCCTTTCTCTCACACTCCCAGCCGCCCTGCGGGCTCTTGGGACGAAGCTAAGATTAAACCTCTTATCTCTCGCTCTTCCTCGGGACGCGCGCCTCCAGGGGTGAGCTTTCCCATCCCGTGCTGCCCCACCGCTGGTGCGTCAGTGATTGTATCAATGATGCTACTCGCGCGGGCTCTGCCAGCCTGGTTAGCGCTGCCCAGCCCGTCGAGATGGCTCGTTCGGACAATCAGACTCAGCTATGCGATTCAGTTCGCTAAACGGTCCCCCAAGTTCACGGGCGCGTATTACACCAAGGTCAGCCCTGTATCCGCCCCCGTCTTGCGCGAGGAGATTGCTGTTCTCCTGGCGAAGGACGCAATCGAGCCGGTCCCTCCAGCCGAGATGAGGTATGGGCTTTTTAGTCTGTACTTCATCGTACCCTAAAAGAGCGGTGGGTTATGACCAATCCCAAATTCTGCGCATTTTTTGATCCGCTGCCATACAAGCAGCCGCTCAGAATGCTCCCCCAGTGCGTTCGTCCTCTGAATTGGTCTGCAGCGATAGACCTGAAGGACACGTATGTTTATGCCTCCATTTTCCCACGCCACCGGCAGTTTTTGCGGTTTGCGTGCAAGGGTCGAGCATGGTAGTACAAAGTCCTCCCTTACGGGCTCTCCCTGTCTACGCGAGTTTTTCACCAAGCTCGCAGAGCATGCCTTAACGCCCCTTCGGCTCGCGGGCATCTGCATACTCAATTATCTCTATGACTGGCTTTTTAGCTCACGCAGGATCAATTGGTTATGCACAGGGACTGGGTGCTTCGGCACCTTGACCTGTTAGGGTTTCGGGTCAACCGAGAAAAGAGCGGGCTCGCCCCCGTGCAGAGCATCTCTTTTCTCGGGTTGGAGCTGTACTCGATCACTATGACAGCGCGATGCTGACCTGTCTGAGAGAGTCGACAGGAAAACTGTGGTCCCACTGAGATTATTCAGAGGCTCCTGGACATATGGCATCCACAGCCGCTGTCACGCCGCTCGGGATGCTCCGTATGAGACCGCTTCAGCATTGGCTTCACGATCGGGTCCCCAGACGCGCATGACATGCGGGCCAGCACCGGATGACTGTCTCCGCTGTGTCGCCGCGCCCTCAGCCTCTGGACGGACCCTGCGTTTTACAGGCCTGTGTGCCTCTAGAACAAGTGTCCAGGCATATCGTTGTTTCGACGGATGCTTCCAGTACGCGCTGGGGGGTCATTTTTCCAGTGAGCCTACTCGCACAGATACTGTGTAAAGTCGGGTAGGATGAGGAGCAGGTCTGTTATTGCGCCTCTCTGGCTCAACCGGACCTGTATTTCAGCTCTCTCCTCGTGATGGCCCCTCCCTGGCATATCCCTTTGAAGAAGCACCTTCTTCTTTGGGACAGACACCATCTGGCACCCGCGCCCAGATCTCTGGAACCTCCGTGTGGTCCATAGATGGAGCGCGGAGGACTTAGGTGACCTACCAGTTCGGTGGTTAACACCGTCACTCAGGCTAGAGCACCCTCTACGAGGCATGCCTACGTCCCGAAGTGAAGTCTATTCGCTGTGTGGTGTACTTCTCTCCGAGAAGGACCCCGGACATGCCAGATCAGTGTGATGCTATCCTCCTTCAGCTGGCTGGAGCTAAGGCTATCTCCTCCGCTCTGAGGGGTTGGCGTTACGATCATCCCCCGCTTTGAGGACGCGGAGATGACGGCGCGCTGGGAAAGCATCGCCTCATCACCAGTTCCCAGAGGCGCGAGACACTGGATAATTAATTCAATTCTGTCCCCCTCTCATACCCACTTGGAGATTCTCTAAAGAGAGCTCTGCTCGATCCACTCGACTCAGTATCTTTAAGATTTCTGTCCAGGTAGACAGCTCTGCTGGTTGCGTTGGCATCAGTCAAGAGGGTCGGGTAGCTGGAGGCATTTTCAGTCAGCGAAGTGTGCCAGCATTCGGGCCGGCCCACTCTCACGTTTTCCTGAGACTCCGGCCCACATAGGTGCCCGAGGTTCCTACAATGCTTATTTTAGACTATGTAGTGAACCTCCAAGCGCTGCCCACGGAGGAGGCAGACCCAGCCCCTTTTATTGCTGTGTTCCGGTTGCGCTCTGCGCGATTTGACCGCATTAGAGCTTACGACTCTAAGCAGTTCCTTTTTCTGTTAAGATCGGCAGACGGGAAGTGCCGTATCCATTCTGAGGTTGGCCCACTGGATAGTGGATGCCATCTCCCTCGCTTCGGTGCCAGGGTGAGCCGCGTCCCCCGGGAGTGAGAGCGCACTCGACTAGAGTATCACCTCCTCTTGGGCGTAAGCACGCGGCACCTCTCTAACAGACATCTGTAGAGCTGCGGGCTGGGCGACACCGAATACATTCGTAAGAGTCTATATCTTTGAGTGGAGCTGAATTTCTTCATGTGTGCTTTATAAAGCCAGTGAATGAGGAAATTCGGTACGGTGTTGAAACACGCTTGCTGCGCCTTTCTCTCTAACATAGAGATACGTGCGCTTTTTTTACTCTGTTCAGTTGAGTTCCCCATTTGGCGAACCCTACAGAGTTCCTCCAAGGCCCCCAGCATCTGACTTAGCGGAGAAGTCAGGTGCCTGGCCCATTACGTTGTTGGCATGCCCACTTGGTCAGCCCGCGTTCTGGGTATAGGTGCCTGCTATGTGTGATCCCCACTGGCGATCCCATATGCTTCATTCAGCCACGGCATAGTTCCTCCTCTTAGGCGGGCCTGTGTCTTCCCTCCCCGCTAACCATCCTTCATATGTGTACTCCCCCTTTTCAGGGTTAGTTCATATGTTTATATGCCACCAAGTCTCCCCATTGAGCAGCAGGTGGCCTCCGCAGCGTCCTCCCTATCGGGACTGCACGGTTTCCCAACGTACTGTCATACTTTAAAATTCCTAGAACTTAACTAGGTGTATTTTTACGACTCCCCGAAAAATATACATAAGCCTTTAAGTGCTTCACAGGTAAGTAAGGTAAGTTAGGGCCAGGGGGCACGTTGGAGGGCTGCGTCTCTGGTGATGATGGTGCGCTCACGCCGAAGCCTGGCAAACCTCTCACAAGTGACGTGGTAAGGTTCAATCGCTGTGGCGTTTTCCATATATTTCCCCATAGTGGAAGTTTCCGCATAGCATTGAAGTTCCCCTCCCGCTGGGGAACGAAACGGTTACTACGTAACCCTTGTTCCCCGAGGGGGGGAACGGAAATGCTATGTTCCTTCGCCACATCGGTTGTGCCTTAGCTGACAGCTGTAGTTCAGCTCTTCAGCTAGAAAAGGTGTCTTTGCTGGGCACAGGTGGCATCTTTATACACAATTGATTGTGATTGCTGCCGGCTGTGCGCGCTGACGCCGCCAATTCATTGGCATTTCATTGGCCCGTTGTATTACTCTTTCAGATGATTGGCTTCTGACGAAATCCCCATAGTGGAAGTTTCCACATAGCATTTCCGTTCCCCCCCTCGGGGAACGAGGGTTACGTAGTAACCGTTTCGTTTCGTCGCCTTTTGTTTTCTTTCTTATTCTGTGCAGATACAACTTGTTGTCCTGAGACCCATAGACACCAACCTTCTCACCTGCGAGTCCAGCCACAACCTTCAAGAGACAACTAGACCCACTGCTAAACCAACTGTCACCGTAGAACACACAACGCAGAGAACTACATACAAGAACTTCAGTTATCCATATATATGATCAAGATTGCCGTATTAGGGATCATCATGGACATCGCACAAGCCATAGACTCATGAAACAACATATTCATAGAGCTGATGAATATGTCAAGGAATGCCTTGTTTGCTGGATGCCACACCCACCTTCAGTAGGAGCAGGAATTCCCTGGGTGGCACACCCCATCTCCAACTGTGACACGTGTATCTTATTTACAGTTCATACCTATGGAATATACAACAAGAGTACATGTAAACACTGTGTTGCATTCCTGGATTATCATCCTGCAACTTAACTTCAGCAACTCCCATCATTAAAGATCTACTACTGCCAATGACTTTTTCTTGGTGCGTGGAAAATTATGCTCCATCCTCAACTCCACTGGGTAAAATTCCTACTTTGTAATTGAAATGAGAACAGGATCCCACATGGACATTACTCCATCAGCAGGGATTAAGGAAAATAACTTAGAAGCATGTCTCCACAGGACACAATCTCTTTGCGATCTCTTTACAGTAAATCAGTGGTGTATGACTCCTCCACCAACAGGAACTTTTTGGTTATGTGGAACGTCAGCCTATGACACCCTTTCAAGCCAATTCAATGACAAGTGCACACTGGTTTATGTTCTACTGGCTATCAGAAAAAATATGCACTCCACTCCAAGCTCTCTACATCTGCATAACTCAGCTCCTACCACAAAGGAAGAAGATGGCTGCATTCCAGGACTCACTTGTGCACAAACATGGTGGTCAAGAACTCTTGGAGCATTAATTTTGTCTTATGGTGTTATGCAAGCCCTTGATCAAGTCAGAAGCTTATCAAATTCGGTTCAGAAACTGGCCAATGATACAGCTTTGGCGCTGGATAATATCACAGACACTCTTGCTTCACACAAGATAATGATCTTACAGAACAGAGTGGCCTTGGACTACATCCTTGCAAAGCAAGGGGGAGCCTGCACTATTATAGGCCCGGAGTGCTGCACCAGATTAATGGATCCAACCAAGAACTTGATCTTTCAGTATAATTGCACCAGATGGTTTGTAAATCCTGGCTGTGGATCAAGGAAATAGCTATTCTTCTATAACTTTTCCTACTGTTGTATTATCTATGCATCGACAGTATTAAATATTTTACTTAACATTTGACCCACGGTCATGACCAGAAAATGACAGTTCCAACCAGAATAAGAAATCCATGGACTATAGTGGCATGTTTGTTCCTGTGTCAGTATGCTGTTTGTAAATATAGACAGTAAAAACACAGAGCAAGTACTATGAGCCTGTAACCATAATACGTTACAAGAATTAACTTTTTTTTAAAGTGTCTAAATTTGTATTTCGTGAGAGTTATTAGAACTCTCAAAGGGGGAACTGAAAGATTACACATTTCTTTAAATATATAAATTACATTGTAAAATGCATTCTGAGGGAGCCTATATGTGAAATACAGTTTCATGTCTCCAAAGTAATGCAAATTGTCAGTTCAAAGCACGGCGGTGTCTATTGTCTAACAAATGGATAATTAACACTTTCAAGCCAGTCAAGTGGCAGGACGGGTTCTGATTCCAGTACTTCATTTGCACGCTTTGTTTTTATGCTAAAATGTATCATGAATGGGTACTAATATGCTGATGAGATCGGGGCTGGGGAAATGCAATTTACCCTGTTGACAACAACACTTCATTTGCATGCTTTGTTTAGGCTGTCTCCACCTATGTCTGTAAAAATGTATTTAAAACTGAGAGCCTGTCTGTAGTAGTAGAGATCTTTAATGAACGCCACATCTCATTCATACATCATGGGTAAAGACAGAAGTCAATCATATGCATTTAGAACCGGAAAAAGATTTGATCCGTTCATCTCTCGAGTCCTTGGTTTGAGTTGTTCTTTCATCACGTGAAAGACAGAAGCCAATCATATGCATTTAGAGGCAGGAAAAAGATTTCATCCATTAATTTCTTGAATGAACAACTTAAAAACCCGAAGACTTAAAAGGTGAACTAATCATGGGTGTTTCTGTCTCAGACTGTATGCATTGGTTAAGCTTATATGAATTTGTCAGTGTCAGGTGAACAAACAGCTCAAAAGACATGCCAGATGAGGTGATCAGAGTTAATCATAGACAAAACACCAGGTAAACAATGAAGGATTATTTTCTCTTTCTTAGTATAATAGCATTCTGGTTATGATTTGTTTGTAGTGTGATCAATGTTTGGGCTAGTTGTAGATGTGTTTGGAAACATCGTAACATTTTAATGTTATTTTGGCAAATTGAACAAATTAATCGACATGGCTCGAAAAATTATTTGATCATTGCGATGAACGAGACTCAAAGGTCAGAGTCAGTAAAATGATCCGAACTTCCCATCACTAATATAGATCAAAATGATTATCAATAAAAAAATATATAAAATTATGTATTTGTAATATTGTGTGTATTGTTAATAAATACTTTACATATAATTCATGTCAACATTCTTGGGATAGCTTATTTAACTGTAACTAACTCACCATAACACATATATAGTTCCTTCTGGCCTGGATCTAGTGATCTGAATCTAGTGGCTTAAGACGTGTGAATTTAAACACTGATGAAGACCTGCTGTTTACAAGCACAATTGTTGATGGAAAGAATAAGAAACAAAACTACAGCCACAGCCTAATAAACCAAACAAACTGAATTAAAACAGAAAAATAAACAACTCCACAAACAGCAATACCAGCTTCACTGATTTTCGTTTGACTTTATTTCTGTCTCCAAAGGCATGTAGTACAGGTGAATTGGGTAAACTAAATTGCTCATAGTGAATGAATGTGTGTTATTGAGAGAGTGTATGGGTGTTTCCTAGTACTGGGTTGTGGCTGGAAGGCCATCCGCTGCATAAAACATATGACAGAGTAATTGGGGTTACATTCCACTGTGGTGTCCCCTGATAAGTCGGGGTGGCAAAAGAGGTGAGGATACAAATGCCGCTTTATTTAGACGGAATGGCCATACACGCAAGGTTAACACAGGGATAGATAGGAGCATGAAGGTGATCCAGAGAATGATCATTATCACAGGCGAATAGTTAAGGCAGGCGTCAAAAAGAACATAACAGTAAAACAAAACAAAGGTCAAAACGTGGTAAGACACAACAAGGAAATGCTTCGAAATGCTCACTACATGTTAACAAGACTCAGCAAAGTGTGTGGGAAAATGGTCTGTTAAAAGCTTCAGGTCTGTGTTTACAATCAGTGGTTATCTGGAACTAGTGTGTGAGGTGCAGGATGGGATATGTAGTCCATTTCGGTAGCAGATGTGTACTTCGGGTGTAGGGTTGTTTAGCTGGTGACCAGATAGTAAGATGTTTATATTTTTACTAAAAATGTTTAATTATATCTCACAATGGTGGTGATCAAAGGCTGCTTTATTAATTTCTTGATCATTCACTCTCATATTAATGAATCTCTTGCTTTTATAACTGTGTGTTTGTGTAACATCTGTTATGACAAAAAAAGCAATAAGAAATTATACATAGTTAAATTTCACAGATTATATGATAGCTGACTTCTTCTTGGTTAAGTCATTAATAATTTAAATTTTTAGTTTCGCAGTTCGCTGTATAGCAAAGTTCAAGCTTGGTGAACTTTGGCCTGCAAAATCGCATCACGTGATGTCATGAGACCAATCGAGGATCAAAACATGACCTTTTTGTACAGAAATGTTAAATATTGACCAATTGATCACTTTTTCAAATGTCTAATAACCTTGTTTAACTATGCCCCTTTTTGCAGCGCTATACGACTTGTGTGACCGTAGCATTAGTTGATTGTGCTTGATTAGGATTGGAGCTGAATTCTGTAGGAAGTAGATCTTCAGAAACAGGATTGGGCACCCCTGCTTCACATCCTCATAAAAACGTGAGATAGAAAAGAAGAGATATAAAAAAAAAAATCCAGACAATACATGAAAACAAGAAAAATACAATTCCTAATAGTCCAAATGCAAACAAGTGAGTTTTTAAAAGAAACTGAAAGGGGAGGTCCACAACGATATACTATTTTAAACTTTTGTGTAATGTAGTTGTGCAGACATAAACAACATACGTAAAAAAAGTTTGGGGGCTACAAGAAAATACATGTGGGTTAATGATGTCATAAACCCACAAGCCAGAAAACATCAGCGAAGGGGCGTGGTCAAAGAGGTGCTGTAAGTAGCAGAAAAAGATAAAATGCACCTCCACGCTTAAGTCTTGAGTGCGAGAGTGACAGAAGGTTTGGGTCTAAAGATCTTAGACTTCTAGTGGGGCTATCGTGATGCAGAAGTTCAGATAGATAGGTGGGTGCTTGACATTGAAAAAATGTAAAAACAAATAATATGATTTTAAATTGTATTCTAAATTGAACAGGCAGTCACTGAAGTGCCTTTAGGTGTGAAGTTATGAGATCCCTCTTTTTCTTTTTTTAAAAGGAATCTAGGAGCAGTGTTCGGCACTAATTGAAGACAAGCAATTTGAGTTTTGGAAATCACATAGTACAAGGAGTTGCAATAATCAAAACGTGAGGTGTAAAAAGGCTGTATGGCTGTATATCTCCAAGGTCTTGCAAATGAGAAAGTGTTTAATTTTTACAAGTGTACAGAGCTGATGAAAATTAGAACTAATCACTGTGGGTATTTGTTTGGCAAATATTAGAGAGTCATCTACAAAGAACACCCAGATTCCCTACCTGTGAGAACTGAGAAATCTGATTAAGGCCCTAGGTCAAAATTAAAAGCTTTTTTATATTTTCTGATCATCTCTGTTTGTTCTTAATTTAAGCATAAAATGTTGTGAGATAGTTTTGAGATTTGACCTCATTGAGTGGTGAATAGTGTCAAAAGCAGCTGGTATGCCTAATGTAATTAGACATAAATAATAATAATTAGTAATACTGCAATGTATAGATAGTAAAGAAATCATTCAGTATAAAGAACCTATTAATTTACATGCAATTCAAGTTTATTTGTATAGAGCTTTTCACAATAACTATCATTCCAAAGCAGCTTCAAAAAGGTACAAATTATTACATTACAGACAAAATCTGAAAAAGGTGTTGTGTATAGGTTGAACAGTTAAAAAATAAAGTTAAACAGTATATAATGTCCTTTCAAAAATGTGATGTCTATGTGTATAATACATGTTCAATGAAGTCTAGATGTCTATTAAGTGTTTGTGTTGTCTTTAAAGTCCTCAGAGAGTGAGCATCATCTCTTGAATTCCGTGTAGGCCTGATATCATCTCTTTAAGGACTTGCTTGAAGATCTGCACAGTCTCAAGAGGACTCGGTTAGCATCCCAAGTTGGAAATAGAGAGCAATGGAAAGAGGATTACGGTAGCTGCTGTTCATAATTTATTTGAGCAAGAAATATTAGTGTCAATGTGAAATAATGTATTTGAAGATATGGTACAGTTACAGTTATCCACTTATAAGTATGTAATCTAGATTTAAATTAAGACAGTGTGTCTGATCCTTGGACACTATCAAGAAGAGTATTTTAGAGTTTAGGTGTCAGATAGTGAAACCCTCAACCTCCTTTAGTGGTATTCTGGGTACTACATTGCTATTCTGGGTACTACCAGAAGCCCTGAGTTTTGGGATCGCGAGAGGGATTGTAGCCAAACCGGAGGTTGGTTAGATAAACAGAAGCTAGACTATTTAGAGCCTTATTGATAAAAAGCAATATTTTATATTGAATCCCCACTGCGCAAGCATTGATTAAAGCTATACTGGGGTAGAGTGCTGCTCTAGTTCTCCAGAAGTTGTAGCAGATCCAATGTGGAGCAACCTCAGGGGCATAGGGCAGGAACAGGGGAATCACAGGTTTAATCCATCAATGTGCCTAATCCAGGAGATGGCAAATCATGGAGCCAAGAATCATATCAAGAATACAGCCCGCATGCAGATGGGCTATCAGCTTGATCGTACATCCTCCCCAACATCTGGATTTCCACCATGAGTTGTTTAAAGCCCAGCAGCGGAAGCACTAAGGAATGTTCATTGTAAATCTCCCATGCAGTTTGTTAAAGACAGTCCACATCAAAGTCATAAAAATGTTGATGGAATATCCAACAGAGACTGATGATCATAAACTACACAACAACCATGCCAAGGTTGCCACAATTTGGGAGCCAAGCAAGTAGCCAAACAGTTGTTCATCGATTATACTAAATCCTTGTTTAATTAGACAAATTAATTATCTCATTAATTTCATCCCTGCTTCAGTGTACAACCCTGTGTAGTGAGGACCCAAGTGAGGATTTTTGCTATGAAACTGAAGGGGTTAAATGTGTTTGATTAAGAAAACAGACTTTAAATATATTTGTATTTTAAACGCTCAACATCCTATATAAGCGTTTCCTATATTTGTATTTTAACAAATATATACAGGGGTTACACAATGAAACTGGAACGCCTGGTTTTAGACCACAATAATTCGTTAGTATGGTGTAGGGCCTCCTTTTGCGGCCAATACAGCATCACTTTGTCTTGGGAATGACAGAAGCAAGTCCTGCAAAGTGGCAATTTATATCGCAAAATAGTGGCCAGGTCACCATGTGATGCTGGTAGTAGAAAATGTTTCCTGACTTGCTTCTCCAAAACACCCCAAAGTGTCTCAATACTATTTAGATCTGGTGACTGTGCAGGCAATGGGAGATGTTTAACTTCACTTTAATGTTCATTAAACAACGGTCACCAGTCTTGCTGTGTTGGTGCCTTATCATCCTGATACACAGCATCACCTTCAGGATGCAATGTTTGAACCATTGGGTGCACATGGTCCTCTAGAATGGTTTGGAAGTCCTTGGCAGTGATGCACCCATCTAGCACAAGTATTGGGCCTAAGGAATGCCATGATATTGCAGCCCAAACCATCACTGATTCACCACGGATTTTCGCTGCTGGCAGCATTGAAACTGACGTTTGGCATTGGCATGAGTGACCAAAGATTTGGCTATAGCAGCCCGGCCATGTATATTGACCCTGTGAAGCCTCATACAAAAAGTTTTGGTGGAAACAGGAGAGTTGGGGTGCACATTTAATTCTGCAGTGAGTTGGGCAGCTGTGGTTTTATTTTTTTAAATACAGTCCGGGTTAGCACCAGGTTCAGACAGCATCCTCTTGCGTCCACAGTTACTCATGCTTGAGTGACGTAATTCTTGTTGTTACGGTTGCCTAATTTCCATTTTCATCATAAAATACATGCCCATTCATTACTATTTTTCTATTTTAACAGAGGGTAAATGAACCCTTAATACCATTATACAAATAAATCTACTAAGTGCACTGGGTAAGCAGCACGCCCAGGTGTCATTTACACCGGCGCCGGGCTACCATGGCCCCTGGGTGCAGCAGTCGCCTCCTGTGTTCGAGATCCCCATGGAGAACTGATTCGCCCCCCTCCACGAGACGGGATGCAACGTCGCAATTCCATTGTTCGTCACGTCTGTGCTGCTTCTGCTAAAGATATCAATGTACGCATCCACTGCTGATCAAGACGCCCGCGATGCAGATCATTATTTCTTGACCGCTTCCTACTTACTGCCAAGTGCCAACTTTTTGCTCTGAATGAATGGCTATTAACATGGTGTGAAAAACAGAAGCTGCACTTTGCTAATAACTGGAATGTTAGTGTCCTAGGCTTTTCTGTGCTGATGGTCTGCACCCCAACAGAGCCATAGCTGAACTCCTGCCAGACAACATCTTCAGAAAGCTTCATTCTGTTTGATGAGTAGGTGAAATTGCACATTTATGCCATTGCTCGTTTAGTCTTGCTCGTCCCACTTAAATCACAGAAATGCATATCTGGCTAACCCCATAGAAACTGTGTCTGTTCCTCTTATTATTAGATCAAGAAGTAAATTTATTATAAATTCTAGAAAAAAAATCTAATAAGAATCAAACCAGAAAAAAACTGTAAATAAGTGAAAATAGACATTTTTAAAGCTTGGTCTTCTAAACATCAGGTCACTAGCACCTAAAGCACTTATTGTAATGAAATAATAACAGACAATAATCTTAATGCACTCTGTCTTACTGAAACCTGGCTTAAACAAAATGACTATATTAGTTTAAATGAGTGGGTAGCGCAATCGCCTCACAGCAAAAAGGTCACTGGTTCGAGCCTCGGCTGGGTCAGTTGGCATTTCTTTGTGGAGTTTGCATGTTCTCCCCGTGTTCGCGTGGGTTACCTCCGGGTGCTCCGGTTTCCCCCACAAGTCCAAAGACATGCGGTATAGGTGAATTGGGTAAGCTAAATTGTCCGTAGTGTATGTGTGTGAATGGGTGTGTATGGATGTTTCCCAGTGATGAGTTGCAGCTGGAAGGGCTTCCGCTGCATAAAACATATGCTGGATAAGTTGGCGGTTCATTCCGCTGTGGCGACCCCAGATTAATAAAGGGACTAAGCCGAAAAGAAAATGAATGAATGAATGAATGAATGAATAGTTTAAATGAAGCCACTCCTTCAGGATATAATTGTAAGCATGTTATAAGCATTGTCAGACTGGTCATGGTGGTGGAGTTGCATCAATCTTTAATGATATTCTTAATGTAAAATCAGAGAAATAGACTTATGTTTAAGTCTTTTGAAGTATTGGCACTTAATGTTATGCTTCAAGATATTCAGAAAAAAAAAACATGTTATCTCTCACTTTAATCACAGTGTATAGACCTCCAGGATCCTATGTTAATTTTCTGAAAGAGTTTTCCAATTTTATTTCTGACTTACTAGTTAAAACTGAAAATACTATTTGTAGGAGATTTCAACATCCACATAGATGACACTAATGATACATTAGGGCTTGCGTTTCCAGATTTATTACAGTCACTTGGGATAAAGCAAAACGTAGTTGGTTCAACCCATAGCTTAAAGCATGCATTAGATCTAATTTTGTCTCATGGAATTGAGGTCATTGATGTAGATATTATACCACAAAATGAAATTAGCAGATCTGTGCACAGACATTATTAGAAGGTATGGGATCAGCTTTCACTGCTATGCAGATGATACTCAATTATATATTTCAACAAAACTTGATGAGATATCTTAACTGTCTAAGCTAACCGAGTGTATTAAACATGTAAAAAACTAGATGACCAACAATTTCCTTCTCTTAAATTCAGACAAAACAGAAGTATTACTTATTCGGACAAAAAATGTGCGGAAGTCATCCAGGTTTTCGCGGTTCTTCATAGAGAACAACATCACGCGCTGGTGGAACTGAAACAACCCGGAGGACCCGGAGGAGCAGCATCAGTACTTCCGGGCGTTGGAACTGATGGAAAGCGGTCGGCCCTTTGCGTTCGCCCAGCAGCTCCGTGACGCCTAAAACGTGTATCGTGACGTTTTCCAGGTGGTGGATGCCGTGGTGCTGGAACAATTCATCTCCCGCCTCCCCTCCCAGACATCGGAGTGGGTCCAGTGCCACCGGCCAGACAACCTGGAGACGGCCATACAATTGGCGGAGGATCACCTGGTGGTGAGGCCCAGGGTCGGCGAAATGACCTCTCTCTCCTCTCCCCCTCTTTCTCTCTCTCCTCCTGTTCCCAGGCCCAGACGGCGGGGACCAATAGGGACGTGCGCCGGTCTGGATGGAGGGGTGGAGCCACGACCCATGGCGGCTTCCCAGACAGCGCCAGGTTTCTCTCCGGTCCAATCGGTTGGCCTTGCTGGCCCCAGGGGTGTAGTGGTAAGGTCTGGGCTGATGCATTGGCGCCGCGAGGACGAGGATGGTGCACCAATAAGCCGCTCTGCGAAAGAGGCGAGTGCGTTAATCCGCGTCCCCGCTACGCCAATTGTCGCCCCCGGTCGCAACGGGCTATACCGGATACCTGTGAGTATAAAAGGGGGTACATATCAAGCCTTGGTGGATTCAGGCTGTAACCAGACCTCCATCCATCAAAGCCTGCTTCAAGACCCGGCATTGTATACGAACCGCACGGTAAGGGTAAGGTGTGTGCACGGGGATGTAATTCATTACCCGCTAACGGCTATAGATATCCAATTCAGGGGGAAAAAGCATAGCGTCGAGGTAGCGTTTAACCAGCACCTCAAACACCCGCTAATTCTGGGAACCAATTGGCCTGGATTTAATAGATTATTGGGGGTCTTATGTGCGGGTGTTTCTTGGAAGAATAAATCGCTGGATAAGGGGCGGGTCACTCAGCTGGGGGAATTGCAAGCGATGCCGACAAGTGATGACTCAGGGGGAGGGCCGAGAATTTCCCGGTGCAAAGACTTTCCCCTGGAGCAGTCGCAGGACGACACGCTGAGACATGCACTCGAAAGAGTGCAGGTCATAGATGGGCAAAACCTCCAGCCTGATCGGCCCCTCTCCTATCCATATTTTTCGATTATTGATGACAGGCTGTATCGAGTGATCCAAGACACTCAAACACTCAAACAAAAGAAGACACTCAAACAAGACACTCAAACAAAAGAAGATACAACCCGGATTATGCAACCCGGTACCCGGTAGCTCTCCATAACATCTCAGCAAAGAGTGTTGCGGAAGCTCTACTTCGTATTATCTCCCGAGTGGGAATCCCCAAAGGAGGTTCCGCAAGCCTCCACGGGGTTTTCCCCCTTCGAGCGACTCTACGCCAGACAGCCCCGCGGGGTTTTGGATGTCATTAGAGAAGCTTGGGAGGACGAGCCTTCAAACAGCAAGAATGAAATTCAATATATTCTGGACCTTAGAGCAAAACTCCACACACTGGGGTGGCTCTCTACGGAGCATTTGCTTAAGGCTCAGAATGACCAACGCTGGAGATATGACAAGGGCACTAAACTACATAAATTTTCACAGGGAGATAAAGTCCTTGTACTGCTACTCACTTCCAGCTCTAAATTACTCGCCAAGTGGCAAGGGCTGTTTGTGGTCACACGACGAGTCAGCAATCTCGATTTTGAGGTGGTTTGTTCGCACAGGGCCGATTCACATCAGATTTATCACATAAATCTGCTGAAGCAGTGGCGAGAGCCGGAGGAGGTGTTGCTGGCTACGCTGGTTACCAATGAGGATGACCTGGGGCCAGAGAGCACTGGCCGGAAACGGCCGGGCGCTCTGGTCACCGGGGGAGATCATCTCTCAGCGAGCCAGCTCATCGACATCCGGCACCTCCAACGTGAATACGCTGATGTGTTCTTGCCCCTGGCGGGTCATACTAACCTAATTCAGCATCATATTGAGACCAAACCGAGCATGGTCGTCAGGACCCGGCCGTATCGCCTGCCTGAACACAAGAAAAAGGTGGTTCAGGAAGAATTGACTAATATGCTGAAAATGGGTGTAGTAGAAGTATCCTACAGCGACTGGGCCAGCCCGATCGTCTTGGTACCCAAGACTGACGGCTCAGTTCGGTTCTGTGTGAATTATAGAAAAGTCAATGCTGTGTCAAAATTCAACGCATATCCAATGCCGCGTATTGACGAATTGCTCGATATTATTCGACATTGAATTTGACTAAGGGATATTGGCAGATCCCCTTAACTCCAGTATTCCGGGAAAAAACAGCCTTCACGACGCCGTTTGGGTTACACCAATTTGTGACACTTCTGTTTGGGGCACCGGCTACGTTTCAGCGTCTAATGGACAAAATACTTGGCCCTCAATCAGCATATGCCGCTGCTTATTTAGATGACATCATCATTTTCAGTAATGATTGGCAGCGACATATGCAGCATCTGAGGCCGGTATTGTCAGCGCTGAAGCGGGCCGGGCTCACGGCCAACCTGAAGAAGTGCGCAATTGGGCGAGTGGAGGTAAGGTATCTGGGTTTCCATTTGGGTCACGGGCAGGTGCAGCGTTTCAGTGTCTGAATGCAGCTATTGCAACCTGTCCGAGACCTAAGACCAAAAAGGAGGTGAGACAGTTTTTGGGACTGGCGGGATATTATAGGCGTTTTGTTCCTAATTATTCGGCCCTCGTCAGCTCATTGACTGATCTCACTAAAAAAGAAGGACCGGATACCGTCCAATGGTCGGAGCAGTGCCAACAGGCCTTCACCAAGGTGAAATCTATACTTTGCGGGGGGCCGATTTTGCTCTTCCCTTTATTTTACAGATGGATGCGTCCGATAGAGGCCTGGGGGCGGTTCTCTCCCAGGAGGTGGCAGGAGTGGAGTGGCTCCCCAGCCTGAGACAGGCGGTGGGGGTATGTGGAGAGGTAAGCATGATCGAACGCCCAATTAGGGGGGAGAACATGTTCAGGGCCCGGCGGCTATTCAGCGGGTCAATCAGAAACAATGAATAACACCTGTTTGTTCTAGTGATTGGGCCGGAGAGACACCCTTCTTAAAGAGAGAAGTAGGAGCAGCCGGGAGAGGAGAGAACACACACACACACACACACACACACACACACACACACACACAAACACACACACACACACAGATACATGGGGTGTGAATGAAAATATTAATAAAAATAACTTGCCTGTATCGCCAACCCTGTCTTCTTTTTCCCACAACGACGAACAATATTACAATTGCTTCTTACCTATAAAGCTTTATATAATATAGCTCCAGTTTATCTAATCAACCTTCTGTCTCGCTACAATCCAACCTGCTCTTTAAGATCTCAAAACTCAGGCCTTCTGATAGTACCCAGAATAGCGAAGTCCACTAAAGGAGATTAAGCCTTCTCATTTATGGTCCCTAAACTCTGGAATAGCCATGCTGATAATGTCCGATGTTCAGACACACGCTCTCAGTTCAAAACTAGATTAAAGACCTTTTTAGTAAAACACACAATGCATCACATAACAGTATGATGTAGGAGTGTGCTCCATGCAGGTGAGTGGGCTTGACAACCACCTGCAGGACACACTCTTTCTGTCTAAATGCTCCAGACATTTAGTTAGAAATATTTATATGTTTTATATGTTTGTTTCTATGTTTGGTTATATAACTGCTATTTTCATTTATAGCACTTGATTTTTGCATAGATTTTTAATATATCTTGTTCAAATACATTATGAACAGCAGCTACACCAATTATTTCTATGTTTTTTATTTCCACCTGGAGATACTTGTCCCGAGGCCTCTAGAGATTGTGCAGCACCATTGATGTGATCTAAAACCTGTGAAGAGATGATGCCAACCATCAAGGACCTCAAAGACAACACATACGAAGAGATGATGCCAACCATACAGGACTTAATATACAAACACACTTTATTAAACATGTAAACATAGACATAATCAATATACAACAAAATAGGTTAACTATGTATATAATAACTTATATTTGATTGTAACTTTATCTTGGGATCAGGTTTGATCCTTGTTACGTTTTTTTTCTTTCTGTGCCCTGGTCTCAGCTCTTAGTCCTCGTGATCAGCGCTCGCAATCCTGCCGTGACTGCCAGCGCATTGATGTCGGGTGTTCTCTGCGCCGCTGTGGGCTAACAGGATCCTCCAGCCTTCATCTCTGTCCAGGCCGAGTCACTCATATGCAATAGAATTACAGGTTAACTATACATAATAACTTATATTTAATTGTAACTTTAACTTAATCTGATTGTAATGCAATAATGTGCATCTTTTGTAAAGCTGCTTTGAAACAATAATAATTGTAAATTTGAATTGAATTACTCCTGTTGGATGTGGTTCACCCTTCTTGGTGGTATGCTGTTATTACCCTGGATATCATGGCTCTTGATAGATCACAAACACTTGCTGTCTTGGTCACAGATGCCAGTCAGATGCACACCAACAATTAATTCTGTTTTGAAGTCTGAGATGTCAACCATAATGTTGTGTGCATTGCAATATTTTAAGCAAATCTGTGCTATTACTCTGCTAATTAAACTTTGCTAATTAAAATTTTGTTATGAAAAACTCCAATACTAAATTGGCCAGTTTTTCAGTTTCATTGCCCAACCCCTGTATATGTCACGATTTGGGTTAGGGAAGTATGAGGACTCAATCGCAGGGATAAAAGCATGGGTTTATTAATAATGAAAAATAATATAGAAAGACAACAAAAACAACCTAAAGGTGAAAACATTACCAAAAACAAATAAACTTGACTGGGCAGGCTAGCAGAGATCAGGCCTAGACAAGACTAGACTAGGCAGGACAATAAACGACGACGAACTGGTACAGGACAGCAGTGCTGAGGAGACTATAAACGAGTGCAAATTAAGAAACAGGTGAACAGAATTAACTATTAATTGGTTAACAAGGAGGGTGAGACTAGACAATAGACAGGAGAGCATATGACACAAAGAGACAACACAAGCCATATGCTCACGTAAAATGGGACTAGAACACCCAGCCAATGAGAGAACCCATTAACCACGTGTCCACATGAAACACAACACTAAATCATGCAGCCAGAATGTAAGCACCAAGCCACATGCTTTACACAACACCAACAGAAGACTGAACATAAGACAGCAGCACACGATAAATGAAAACACTTGCACTTACATATGCAACGTTCCAGTCCAGCGCCAACCAAAACCAACTAGACTGAGGTGCTGAGAATAAAACAGCTCGCCGCGGACAAAATAAACACAAACACGAGAGCAAGCAAAGAAAAGAGCGTGCAGCTTACTCGAGACCATGCGTTCACAACAACGACCAGAGACACAAAAACTGACATGACCAGTGCCCGGATTCCTGACTCCTGACACTAGTGCCGAAGTCCTGACACTATCTTTCTTATATGCCAGTATTTTTTGTAAATTAAAATGATTTTTAGCATGTACTGTAAAAACATTTTAGCCTACAAATAATAATAATATTAAATTAGTTATCTCTGTCTTTTGGTGTAGTGTGTCAATAGTGAATATCAGTTTATCAGTATATTAATTGTAATAATCCAGTGATATTTTTGCTTGCACAATGAATTTGACTGCAGCCAGTATTTAATACAGAGATCTCAGCATCATCATGATGAAATGGAACAAACCAAGACAGACTAAATCTAGAAGTGTGTCTACAGTACAACATCTCAAAGAAACCAGCCTGCAAAGCTACAGTTCAGTATAAAGTCACTGTAGGATGCTTTAAAATTTTTAGGAGGATGCTTTCAAAAATAATGGTATAAATTAATGGTAAATAATAATTATCAATTGACCTTTTAAATAAAATAAGCTTTTGGTGTAACCATCTTTGCTTTTGATACATCTTTTGTGAACATGCTGTCACTGTTTTTCTGAATTCAGGTGCCATCAGTTGTTTTCTTATCAATGACCTTGCAGTGCTTATGCAGTGTGCAACGCAGCTCTAAGTGAATGAAAGCATCCAGCTGAGGTTTAAATCTGAAAGTGCACCATGTTAAAATTGTTGATTCTCAAAAAAAAAAAAGAAGTAGACTCAGGGTTGAATACATGTATGCCTTTGGGTTCAAATCTTTTGCCTGTTCATATCGATGTAGATAGAAAACATTGTCAAATATGAGGCGCCGGATCTGGTACAACTTGAACCCACCCTTCTCTTCAAACACTATCAAAGTGCTGGGAATGGGACTGATTATGACACGAAGATGAGTGAACACTGGTCACTAAGATGGCTATGTGGCTGTGGTGAGTAAATGGTTAAAGTTCATTTTCACAATAATACCACTGTATAGCCAACCTTGTACTGTGTTTGTTCTTGTCTTTTTTTTCTGATGATTAATACAATAACCTACCCTGCAACATGGGATTTGCCAGCCTTTTTTTATTCAAGAAAGGATCAGCAAAGACTATTAATGTATGGGACTTTGTCAGACTGTGACAGGAACTTTGTCAGTACATAGTTCATGGACAGAATTCTTCTTCCTCTGGATCACAACCTGTAATGCCAGTTTTAGAGATACTCCATCTGCAGTGCGTGTACAATCTAGATGCTGTTGTATGCAGCGCAGATGCAGAATTGGCTATTTCTGTCCGGGAGAAACCACAGATTCAGTTTGTAGGTGAAGATTTATTATAATTTCAAGAACCAAAAAACGTCTCGGTCTGAAGAGCAAAAAAATGTATAAGAAAAGTTCTGGATCAAAAGTTAATTCAGCCAACAGTAGATAATGCTGGGTAGCAGTTCCGTTAAACACCCACAAAATGGCGGGCTCGTGAAGTGACAAGCGTCCAAGCTTCGTGGGTGAAACAGCAGGAAGATGCTGAGTAGATGCTGGTGGGCGAACAGCTGCAGGTGGTGGAGTCCAGGCACCAGCAAACAATCGGCAGAACAGTCTGACCCCAAATGGTTTGCCTGACAGGGCAGAAGAGAAATAAACAGCGAGGCCACGAAACAAAAACAAAACTAAAATCTTTGGAGTCAAAGTGATCAACAAGACAGGACAGGACAAAATGTTGGTCTAGAGCGAGTGAGCTAGTAACACACACAAGACGGTGTGACAATAAACAAGGAGGCAAGAGGGAACTAAATAGAGGAGAAAATCAAGGAGCTACAGGTGACAATAATCATTGCTAATAAGATAATAACTAGGTTAACAAGAAGGCGGGGGACACGCTGACACGCTGACAGCGGAAAACATGGCGAGCTGTCAAAACAAAGAGGCACGTACGGACAACAATCACAAACAGGTAGGTCTGGACACACTCTTAACAGCCCCTAGAGGAGGCTCACCTTGTCGCCGACAAAATTCCTAGATCAACGATCAGTCCAGAATATCCCAAGCCGGAATCCAAGACCTCTCCTCGGCACCGCAGTCCTCCCACTCCACCAGATACTGAAAGCCCCGACCCCGGCGTCTCGCATCAAGGAGCCTTCTCACCATAAAGATGGGAATGCCATCCACTAGACGAGGAGGAGGAGGGGCCAGGGAATGAACAAAAGGGTTAAGTTGGGACCGGAACACAGGCTTGACCATGAATACATAAAAAACAGGGTGAACCCGACCAAGCGTGCAAGGAAGCTTGAGCTGTACTGTCACCGGACTCAAGACCTTAGTGATCCGGTATAGCCCTATGAACCTGGGTGCCACCATGCGAGAAGCCACCTGGAGAGGTAGGTCCTTAGTAGATAGCCAAACCTTTTGACCACAAACAGAAGGTGGAGCAGGGGTCCGGTGATGATCAGCCGCCACCTTGGTCTATTTGGAAGCCCGGGCCAAGGCCTCCTTAGCCCTTCTCCAGGTGCGGTGACACCGACGAATAAAGGCAAAGGCAGACGGGACCGCGGCATCGGGCTCCTGAGCAGGAAATAAAGGTGGTTGATAACCAACAGAGCATTGGAAGGGGGACATACCTGTTGAAGCTACTGCCAAGAAATTGTTTTCTCAAGATCCTGGTTGGCTCTCTCAGTCTGCCCATTGGTCTGGGGGTGAAAACCTGAAGACATACTTGTAGATGCCCCGATCTGTCTGCAGAACTCTTTCTAAAACTGGGAGACGAATTGAGGTCCTCTGTCAGAGACTACATCCATCGGAAGGCCATGGATCCGAAAGACATGGTCAATCACTACCTGACCAGTCTCCTTGGCGGATGGGAGTTTGGGTAAAGGGATAAAATGGCCCGCCTTGAAGAAGCGGTCCACCACCATCAAAACAACAGTGTTACCCTTTTGATGGGGGTAAGCCAGAGACAAAATCAAGAGCCACGTGCGACCAGGGGCGAGAGGGAATGAGGAGGGGCTGTAACAGACCAATAGGTGGCTGATTAGAAGTCTTATTCTGGGCACATACTGACGGCCACCAAAATCGCTGTTGAATGGCAGTCAGCGACCTCTGGATTCCTGGGTGACATGCTACTTTGGATTCATGACCCAACTGGAGGACTTCCAGTCTTAACCGAATTGGCACAAACAGGCGACCCCCCTGGGCACCCCTCTGGTGTTTCCCCTCCTCCTGATGAGAATTCAATCTTTTGGCTGAACGAATATATTCTAAATTTTTATGATCCGTCCAGACCAAGAATGGGTGTGCTGCTCCTTCCAACCAGTGGCGCCACTCCCCCAGAATCAGCCTGACAGCCAGCAACTCTCTGTTACCTAAGTCATAGCTTCGTTTGGCTCGGCTCAGGTGGTGGGAGAAGAAGGCACAAGGATGCACCTTCCCATCCCTAGAGGACTGCTGAGACAGTACCGTGCCTTCCCCCACTTCCGAGACATCCACCTCAACAATAAACTGCCGTTCTGGATCTGGAAAAGAAAGGACAGGAGCAGTGATGAAATGGGATAACATCAAAGGCCTCCTGAGCTCGACTATTCCTTGTAAACGGTACCTTAGGAGAGATGAGAGCTGTTAAGGGTGCAGCAACCGAGCTGAAGTTCCGGATGAATCACCTACAGAAGTTGGCAAACCCCAAGAATCACTGCAGAGCCTTTCTAGAGTTGGGGATTGGCCACTCGGCCATGGCCCTTACCTTAGTGGGATCAGCCTTGATCCCCTCCGTCGAGACTATATGCCCCAGGAACGAAACAGACTTTGTGTGGAACACGCACTTCTCCACCTTGACATAAAGCTGGTTCTCCAGCAGCCGCTGCAGCACCTGCCGGACATGCTGTGTGTCTACCTGATTGGAAGGGGAAAAGATAAGAATATTATCAAGGTACACAAAGACAATCTATTTACCATGTCTCTCAGCACATTATTGACCAGGACCTGGAAGACAGCTGGGAGGCATGGCATGTTAAATGCTGTCTTCCACTCATCCCCCTCACGTATCCGGACCAAGTGATAGGCGCTACGGAGGTCCAGCTTTGTAAAGACCTTGGCTCCCTGCAAAAACTCAAAGGCAATAGACATCAAAGGCAGAGGGTACCTGTTCTTAACAGTGATGTCATTGATACCTCTGTAGTCAATGCAAAGACTCAGAGTGCCATCCTTCTTTTTAACAAAGAAGAACGGAGAGGAAGAGATCAGATCAGCTTTTAAGGACTCTTGAATGTACTTGGCCATGGGCTCTCTTTCTGGACGTGAAAGGGAATACAACCAACCCCTGGGAGGAGAAGAGCCTAGGAGGAGCTCAATGGCACAATCATATGGTTGGTGAAAAGGTAAGGAAGTGGCCCGGGACTTGCTGAAGACCCGACACAGATCGTGGTATTCCGACGGGACTCCGGAGAGATCTACAGCTTCCACCTACAACACATGACAGACAGACCCAGAAAATGGAGCAGCACCCAGACATATAGCAAGACAAGACGGACTCCAAGATATCACAGAATTAGCTGACTAATCAACATGAGAATTGTGTTTGGTTAGCCATGGGTGCCCCAACACTACGGGAGCACTCGGGGAGTTAAATAAATATAGATTAATAACCAAACGGTGATTGCCAGAAATAATTTAACTTACGGAAGAAGTGGAATGGGTGATGGAGGTGATGGTAAGTCCATTCAGGGAGCGGACAGTGATAGGGGAAGAAAGAGGGATAGCTGGAATGCCCCAGGACTCAGCGGTGGTGCTGTCTAAAATGTTGCCCTCCGCTCCGGAGTCAATCAGGGCAGAGCACAAATGGATGACATCTCCACACTGTAGAGAGGCTGGCAATAAGGTATGATATGTGCGGGTGTCAGAGCAAAGGACTGTGCCCACCAGGATCCCCCGTACTACTGGTGAGCTGGGGCTTTTAAAGAACACTGAACAGCCTGATGACCCAGTTTCCCACAGTACAGGGACAGGCCCCTAGCCAGCCCATGTTGTTTCTCCTGGGTGGTTAGTCACAGATGTCCCAACTGCATCGGCTCCTGATCAGG
Source organism: Danio choprae (assembly GCA_903798125.1). Lineage (NCBI taxonomy): Eukaryota > Metazoa > Chordata > Actinopteri > Cypriniformes > Danionidae > Danio > Danio choprae. Next base: position 472,678 of record CAIGQW010055132.1, on the reverse strand, counting down.
AGTGGGTGGAGGAGTGTGGAGCAAACTTGAGACATCCTCTTTAGCTCTCCAGGAGGAACAGGTCGCTCGCGGATGTTGACTGCGAAGAAGCCGACCCTCAACACAAAGGGCAAGGTCAAGCAGGGCGTCAAAGTCATGAGGGAGATCATGGGTGGTGATTTCGTCCTAGATCTCGTCATTCAGACTGTCTCGAAACCTCGCTCGAAGAGCTGCTTCATTTCAAGCGCAGGCTGCTAAAAAAGGAAAGCCGCCTCATCCCCCTGAGCTGACTGATCTAACAGTTTAGTCATCTCATTTCGAAAGTCATCAAAAGTGGCACAAAAAAGGGCACATGCGTCCCACTCAGCAGTGGCCCAGTCACGGGCCCTGCCCTTAAGGAGTGTTATCACAAAAGCCACTCTGGATTCCTCAGTGGTGTAACGACGTGGCTGGAGGGCGAAGACGAGAGAACACTGGGACAAAAAGGACCGACAGGAACTGGGGTCCACGTCATAGGGTGGTGGACTATTTGAATGCGGCTCATGATCAGGGTGGAGAGGAATGGCTGCCTGCCTGCCGGCTCTGACATTCAGCTGCAGGTCCTGGATTAAAGCGTTGAGTTCAGCAACATGAGCCATCAGAAACTCAACTTCTTGTGAAGTGGCAGATAACTGAGAGGCCTATTATCCCAGGAGAATGCCCTGCTGGGTCACCGCGTTTCTGACTTGATCTGCACCTGCTGAATCCATTGCTGAAGATGAAGATTTATTATAATTTCAAGAACCAAAAAACATCTCGGTCTGAAGAGCAAAAAATGTAAAAGAAAAGCTCTGGATCAAAAGTTAATTTAGACAACAGTAGATAATGCTAGATAGCAGTTCAATGAAACGGCCACAAGGTGGCGGGCTCGTGGAGTGAAAAGCATGCAAGCTTCACGGGTGAAACAGCAGGAAGACGCCTAGCAGATGGTGGGCGAACGGCTGCAGGTGGAGTCCGGGTGCCAGCAAACAATCGGCAGAACAGTCTGACCCCAAATGGTTTGCCTGACAGGGCAGAAGAGAAATAAACAGCGAGGGCACGAAACGAAACCAAAACTAAAATCTTTGGAATCAAAGTGATCAACAAGACAGGACAGGACAAAACATGGGTCTAGAACGAGTGAGCTAGTAACACACACAAGACGGTCTTACAAAAGACAAGGAGGCAAGAGGAAACTAAATAGAGGAGAAAATCAAATTTTTTTTTTGCATTCACATCTTTGTACATGAGTCAAGACAATCTGCAGGTCATACGAAATGTGTCTGTGAGTCATAGTGTGTAAACCCCCTTAAGAGCTGCGCGCTCCCGTGTTATCATGGTTGCATATGACAGTCGAGCCCTGCATGTTTACAGGTAATGTTGTGTTAGCTTCAAAAAAGTTATTTTATTTTATTCAGTAACACTGTGGACAGCATTTATTGTTTGTGAAGAACAGTTAAACTTGTTTCATGGAAAATATAATGGCAGTTGTGAAACTGTCTGCATGAACTCTCTCTGCACAAGGCCATCCATGTTTCCATAACTAACATAAATGTAGAACGTTTACAGTTTAAGTATGCGTATATGACTACATTATTACTATTTTGCACCAATAAATGTTAATTTTGCTATAAACAACCTGCCGTTCTCCGTATCCAGCTCAGCAAAAATAGTCTCGGTGCAGAAACGATTGCTGTGCTGCTGCAATGCACCGCAACTGCAACAGACTGCAGATGCTCTGCAGACAGAGTTTGTGTGAAACAGGCATAAGTGTGATTAAAATGGTTACCTTGTTTTCTGTAACTTTCAAAATATGTATTTAATTGTGTTTTGTAACTTGTAATCACTATGCATGTCCTGTACTGTATCTAGTTAACTTTGTATGGGGCTATTCACATATCGTGTCTAAAACCATGTTGAAAATGCAATGTGTGCCATTTCTTTACCTATTAAATGTGTTTCTGAGCTCGTGATTGCCTGGCATTTGTTGTTGCTGTGGCCACCATCAGCTGTCTTTACACATGTGCCTTGATCACTTTTGCTACTGTGTCTTTACTAGTTAAATGGTATAATAATTATATAGTATAATAATAACAATATAAAATAGTATAACAGTATGTTGACTATCTCAAGCCAACATAATAAGTTTAAATAGGATCTCAGTAGGTTGGCTTTCTCAAGCCAACATAATAATAATAATAATAATAATAAAAATATTAATAATAATAATAATAATAATAATAATAATAATAATAATAATAATAATAATAATAACAACTAGATATATACATTACTAAATATGCATGTATAATAACTAAATATGTACCTCAAATTTAATAGTGAGGTTTGCCGTAATACATTTCTGGGGTAAAATCATTCATTCATTTTCTTTTCGTCTTAGTCCCTTAACTTTTGATAATCATATCTCCCATGTCACAAAAACTGCGTTCTTTCATCTGAGAAATATAGCTAAGTTACAAAATATGCTATCTATCTCTGATGCAGAAAAGCTAGTTTATGGTTTTATGACTTATAGGCTGGATTACTGTAATGCTCTGTTCGCTGGTTGCCCAGCATCCTCTATTAATAAACTTCAGCTAGTACAAAATGCAGCTGCCAGAGTTTTTACCAGGTCTAGAAAATATGATCATATCACCGCAATTTTATCCTCCATACACTGGCTACCTGTTAAGTTCCTATTGATTATAAAATATTGCTCTTTACCTATAAAGCTTTAAATAATCTAGCTCTTTAAGATCTCAAAATTCAGGGCTTCTGGTAGTACCTAGAATAGCAAAGTCGAGTAAAGGAGGTCGAGCCTTCTCATTTATGGCTCCTAAACTCTGGAATAGCCTTCCTGATAATGTCTGAGGCTTAGACACACTCTCTCAGTTTAAAACTAGATTAAAGACCAATCTTTTTAGTAAAGCATACACTCAATGCATCGTATAATGGTATGATGCATGAGTGCGCTCTAAACAGGTGCGCTGGCTTGACAACCACCTGTAGAACACACTCCTCCTGTCTTGATGCACCAGATATTGTGTTAGAAACTCTGATATGCTTTACATGTTTGTTTCTATGTTTGTTTACATACTGCTATTTTCATCTATAACAATCAATTTTTGCATCTCGTTTAAATACACTATGAACAGCAGCTATGCTAATTTTTTTCTATTTCCACCTGGGGATACTCATCCCGAGACCCTACAGATTATGCAGCGCCATTGTTGTGATTCAAGACCTGTGAAGAGATGATCCCAAGGTATCCATGACCAGGTCGTATCTCGAGCTGATGCTGTGGTGGTCATGGAGGAATGGAGTGCATGAGACTGATTCCTGAAAGGCCACAGTGACAAACGAGTCCACGCATTGATCCTGTGGGCCAGCCTGACCTCCCGCCGGTGCCCTACCCACACCTGCAGCTTCTCCACGATGGATGTCCAGCTTCTCCAGCCTCCGGCACCTAGACTGCAGCCCAACACAGGAAGTTTGGCCAGAACAATAGTGGTCGTGCCCAACAGAGCCTGGTTTCTCTCTAGGTTTTATTTTCCCTTCACTTCGTCAATTGGTGAAGTTTTTTTTTTTCCTGTTGCCACTGGCTTGCTCAGATCGGGACTTGTGGAGCTGCGCTTCGGTGGATTTGCTCTTCAGTGTTTGAACTTTCAGCAATGAAATTTAAACCACACTGAACTGAACTGAACTAAACAGAACTTTAAATCTGGACTTTACTAGAACTATGTTAAGCTGCTTTGATACAATCTACATTGTAAAAAGCGCTATATACATAAACTTGAATTTAATTGAATATTCCCGAGGTTTCCATAATCCTGGACCAGGCCCTATGCTGAGCAGCTGCTGTGGTGGTCAAGGAGAAGTGGAGAGCATGAGACTCTCTATTCCTGTAAGACCCCAGTGACAGACAAGTCTTCGCATTGATCCTGAAGGGCCAGCCTGCATCTCCCACCCTCTCCCACCTGCAGCTTCTCCACAATGGACGTCCAGCTTTCTCCAGCCTCCGGTGCTTAGACTGCAGCTCTGCAGCCATAGGAAAAATAGTTGTGCCCAACTGAGCCTTGTTTCTCTCGAGGTTTTTTTTCTTCTTCACTTTCGTCAATTGGTGAAGTTTGTTCCTCGCCGCTGTCGCCACTGGCTTGCATGGTTCGGGACTTGTGGAGCTGCGCATCGATGGATTTGCTCTTCAGTGTTTGGAATTTTAACAGTGAAAATTTAACCACACTGAACTGAACTAAACTGAACTTAAACTCCGATAACTGGACTGACACTGTTTCACTTTATTATAATCTCCTATCTTAAGCTGCTTTGACATAATCTACATTGTACAAGTGCTATAGAAATAAATATGAGTTTAATTGAACTAAATCAACCTAAATACATTTTTTTATTGAAAGAAAAAAAAATTATAGGTTAAAATAGTGTTAAAGTAAGAGTTGCAGTTTTCCTATTTTTGCACTGTATTTGAGGTTCTATCTGTCTGCAGAGCACCTGGGACTGTTGACAGTTCATGTGGCACAAAACGAAATGGGTAAACGAGAGAAGATTTGCCACTACTTAATCGATTGTGGATGCTTGGTTATATTAGGCGGATACAAAATAGTGTAAAAGGATGATAATAATAGTAAAAACGTGTCACTAAATATACTTGCCTATAAAAAGCCTATTTGTGGGAAGCACTGGACTATACAAATAGTAAAAACTTTGATTAGCCAAGACGTAAGCTGAAAACAGCAGAACTAACAATTTTTGGTGTGATTTGAAGTGTCGAATGAAATTAGAAGTGGTGGTAATTAAATTGTTGATATTTGAGTTGCATGCTTTGCATGTTGCTGATTTTTTCCTTATTGAAGTCATCTTGTAATCTTTAAACCCGAATTTAATTATCTTTAGCAGAGCGCCTTCCCGCATGCTCTTTATCTGATGGCCGAATAGCAAATGAATCGTTCTAATGAATCGTTTAATGAATCGAGTGGTTCTTCCTAATGAACTGATTGATCCAGTTTGGTAAATCCAACTAATTCTTTAAAATGGTTTGCATTTCCAGTAAAAACTAATCCCCAAATTACTGAAAGTTACTTAACTTGCCTGGCACTCCCTCTGACTTGGAAAAAAACAATATCCCGAGTTATCCACTTACTTTTAAATTCATAAATTCGAGTCAGGAATCGGTTGCAGTGCTTTATTCAGAACAGTACAGAGAACCTATCTTTTGGACCGATCTGAGAACAGATGAGCTGTTAATAGCCTACTGCGTGTGACTTAGAACTTTTGGTTTTGTATGTAATGCATAATATATAACAAACGGTTATGTATTTACCAAAAACAAGTTATTTTTAGTCATTTAACTCAATTTACCAAAGGACACCCCACACCTTACTCATACCTTAGATAAACTAATTCAGATTATTAGTAAAGGTAGCGCACGATTCACAAGCCCCTGTGTCTGAGACTGGAGCAGATCAACTGAGACGTGTCGTCTACTCTCTCTTTTAGCTTCTGGTTGGCTGCAGCCAGTTTATATAGAGTGGACAATTAGCTGCACAGATTTGAAACAGGTGGGAGCAATCTGCAAAAAAAAAAGGAAACAGAGGAAGAGAAAACACTGCAATATAGAAACTACATAAACAAATCAAGGGACGTAACACCCCCATAACCAAGTTTCAACATTGCACTCAAAGAAACAATGTATGTAAAGACCAATTCACTGTAGACTCATGTTCTCCTAATGCCCAATCCATGAGCTGCTGATTTGCATTTCGCATATGGGACAAAAACAACAACAGACAATGATCAGTATATACAGTAATCAGTAAACCACTGCCTCCTAAATATCTCAAAGTGTTGTAATGCCAGCTCTAGCGCAAGAGCTTCTTTCTCTACTGTACTGTAGTTACGTTGGCATGGTGAAAACTTTTTGATAAAAAAAAGAAAACAGGATACTCCAGGAAATTGTCATCTGGCTGCAGAAGTAAAGCACCAGCACCAGAAAAACTTGCATCAATTGCAAGAGTAAAAGGGCAACAAAAATCAGAAGAGGCCTGGACCGGTGCATGAAGAAGAACATCTTTTGCTGCCAAAAAAGCATGTTCAGCATCATCAGACCATTCAAAATTCATTTTATTACTCAAGAGACCAGATAGAGGAGTGACAATAATAGAGAAATTTCTGCAAAACACTCGATAATAGCCACACATCTCAAAAAACGTCTGAGTTCACGCTTGTTTCCTTGCTTAGGGAACTCTAAAATAGCTGAAACCTTGGCTTTTACAGGTTTTACTGACCCCCTACCCAACTTTTTGCCCAAATAGGTCACTTCAGCTTTAGCAAACTCACATTTTGCTAAATTTAATGTAAGGGATGTATCAGCTAATCGAGCAAAAACAGTTTCCAAAGTTTGCATGTGATTCTCCTAAGAATTAGAGTACAGCACCAGGTCATTTAAATAAGCTTCAGAATTTTGAACGCCAGACAAAACCTTTTGCATAAGGCGTTGAAAAGTAGCTGGAGCATTTCGCATCCCGAAAGCTAATATTGTATACTGAAGAAAATTGTCTGGGGTAACAAACGCTGAAATCTCGGCAGCACGCTGGGTTAAAGGAACCTGCCACAATCCTTTTAGGAGATCCAGTTTTGTTACGAAGGCAGCAGAACCAACCCGATTTACACAATCCTCGATAAGAGGAAGGGGAAAAGAATCTGCTTTTTTAAAACCATTTACAGGCCTATAGTCCGTACAAAAGCAATATGTGGAATCTGGTTTGCGCACTAACAAACACGGAGAACTCCAACAACTCTGACTTGGTACTGCCAACCAATTTCGTAATAGATAATCTAGCTCAGCTTTCATCACTTTACAGTGTAAGGATGTTGTTTTACTGGATGCGCGTCTCCTACATCCACATCATGGTACAACACAGAAGTGTGACCCGGCACATCTTTAAACAAAGAAGGGAAAGAGTTAATCAATCCACACACATCAGCATACTCAGACCCAGATAAGGGATGAGGAAAAGATGATAAATCTTTCAGAATTTCACAATTCTGCAATCGAGAAGAGAAAGTACTGTTTTTAGGTTCAACAGGTACACTAAGAAAAGTATCATCTGCAAGAGAAACCCACAAATTAGGCACTGCTTCATTACTCTTAAGCATATTAACGTGACAAACCCTCGATTTTTTTATGTTGATCTGTAGTCTTTATAATGTAATCTGTATCACTGATTTTTTCTCTACAAGATAGGGTCCCACAAGTTTTGCAGCAAAAACTGAATTGGTCACAGGCAGTAATGCCAGCACAAAATCCTCAACCTGAAAATCTCACTTGGCAGCACACACATCAAAACGTTATTTCATTTTTGACTGTGTAACAGTCAAATGACCACAAGCAGTTTCACATGCAGTGTGCAGTCTCTCCTGAAATGCGCTTACATAATCCCAAAGAGGGGTTTTCGGTGTATCGTTTTTAATAACTGCTCATGGAGCAACTTAAGTGGTCTGCGCACCGTGTGAGCAAAAACCAACTCCACAGGACTAAAACCTAGCGATTCTTGTAAAGAGTTTTGAGCAGCAAATACTAGAAAGGGTAATCCCTCAACCCAATCCTTCCCCGTCTGCACACAATATGCTCTAAGCATGGACTTTAAAGTTTGGTGGAATCTTTCAAGGCAACCCTGAGACTCAGGGTGATAAGCGTTGGATGTTTGATGTTTAATCCCTAGTTCACTTAAAACTTGTGCAAAAAGTTTTGATGAAAAATTACTAGCCTGGTCAGTTTAAACAAACTGAAAGTGTCAAAAAATTTCGCCAACTTTTTTCCACCAACGGAGCTTTCAGACAATGCAGAGGAACAGCCTCTGGGAACTACGTATCAGCACACATGGTGAAAAGAATGTACTGATGCCCCGATTTAGGTTTTGGGAGAGGTCCAACACAATCAATGATCACTTGCTCAAAGGGTTCACCTACAACTGGAATGGGACACAAAGGAGCTACAGGTATCTTTTTATTCGATATTCCAGTCTTTTGGCAGATCTCACATTGACGGCAAAACTTAGCAACAGAAATTTTTAAGCCAGGCCAAAAGAAATATTTTGAAAGACGATGGTAATTCTTGTTCAGCCCTAAATGTCCTGACAGCACATTTTCTTGGGCGAGTTTCAAAACAATCAGACGATAATTATTTGAGTGGACAATTTGGCATGTCTCATACCACCCCTGCTCATCAGTACGAGACCTCTATCTTCGTATCAAAATGCCTTCATCCCAAAAGTAATTTACCTCACCCTCTCTTTTCTCCGCATCTGCTGCAGCCACACAATGTACAAGGGAAGGATCTAATTTTTGTTCAACTGCCAACTGTTCTTTATTGATCTGCACTGAAAGATGAACAAACGATTTCACTTGTAGGTTCTTGACAAGATGGTTTGTGTGGAATACCAACAGTATCAGCATTAATAAATGAATTGGAAAGATCAATCACTTCTTGAAATTTCTGTTTCTGTGCACGCAAGCCGGGAATATGGTCAGAAACTGCAGAGCTAAACTGGGGACTTTGTCATCATTAGGATTACAAGATACCACTGAGCATGGGAAAACTTTGCCACCTGCAAGGTCATTACCCAATATAACATGTACTTCCTTTACTTGCAACTGAGCACACACTGCTAATTCCACTAAACTATATACCAAATTAGATTGTAAATTAACTTTATGCAGCAGAACCTGAGCACATCCCATTTCTAACCCCCGCACTAACACACAGGTACCAGTATTACTATTTATTGAGAAAGGCAAAACCTCTCTCAATATAAAAGATTGACTTGATCCTGTATCTCTTAAGATCGAAACAGGTATATTCTCCGACATGACCCATTTCAATAAATGGTTCATATAAAAAGTTTTCACCATCCCAAAATGGAAAAACATTTTTAGATAGGGCCACACTTTTAGATTTTACATACTTTTTATTCCACTCTTTATAATTGGCAATCAAATTATTAGGATCCAAACAATAGAAACAAGCTCGTTTACTTTTTTCACAACCAGCCAAATTTGCAGATAGAAATGAATGCAAATTCCCTTTAAATGAATGAGCAAATTGCGGGTCTGAATCCTCTCTACCCACATGCTCATTTTGAGGAGGAATAAAACAGCCCTGCTCTGGCAAAAACTATTTCCTGTGGATGAGCGAATATTTGTCCGCAAGAACAGCAGCCTCCGAAAATGAAACCACTTTTTGCTCTTTTAAATGGACTACAATTTTATCTGGAAGACTCTTTTTAAAGTCCTCCATTAAAATCAATTCCTGCAACTGCTCCAGCATATCAATTTTACTCGAAAAATACCACTTCTAGAATGAAATCCTCTTCTCGCTCGCAAACTCCACATAAGTCTGTTTGGGTGACTTCGCATGATCTCGGAATTTCTGCCGATAGGTTTCTGGAACTAACTCATAGGCAAGCAACACGGAGGCCTTTACCACATCGTAATCTAATGACTGCTCCAAAGGTATCGCAGAACATATCTCTCTCGCTTTACCGGATAAGCTGCATTGCAGCAGTAGTGCCCACATATCTTTAGGCCAATCAAGTTTCCCAGCAATTTTTTCGAATGCTACAAAATAGGCATCAACTTCAGTCTCACGAAACGATGGGACTAATTTATTATACTTGCGTCGAATGGAGCATTATTAAACTGCTGAATGGAACTAGATGTGACCAGTGATGCAGCTGATGGAGGATGCGAATGAGGCATCTGCACTATTATTTTTTACTAAAGCTTGTGCTTCTAAGTTCAGTCTTTCGTCTGAAGACATTGGTAATATGCCATTATTTCAAATTATTAAAATATTTCTATACAATGCAGGCAGGTAAAACTTAAACACTATCTTTGACCTCCATTTTAAAAACATAATGAAAAATAACGTATTTAGATCTTGTGAACATATTGTTGCACAATTATTTGGGAGACATATTTTTTGAAAATGCACAATCTGTGTTCCACTTTATTGTGTACCAGCCTCATCATTCATTCATTCATTGTCCTTCGGCTTAGTCCCTTATATATCAGGGGTTGCCACAGTGTAATGAACCGCCAACTGTTCTGCCATATGTTTTACGCAGCGGATGCCCTTCCAGCCGCAACCCAGTACTGGAAACACCCATACACACTCATTCACACATTCCACTGTGGGGGAAACGAGAGCACCCAGAGGAAACCCACGCGCCCATGGGGAGAACATGCAAAATCAACACAGAAATGCCCATTAACCAGCTGGGACTCGAACCAGCGACTTTCTTGCTGTGAGGAGACAATGCTGAGCCACTGTGCTGCCCCCAGCCTCATCTTGAGAACAAAATGTGTTTCTGCCGGATCAACATTAGCAGTTTAACTGCAGAGAGAATGTAGCTACAAGAGCAGCACTTGTGAAGGATGTTCAGCAGCTGCTGTCACCACAGCATCAGACCTTTTCACTCCCTCATTCTGCACTTTGCCCCAAAACACATTGGATTCTCCTTCCTTGGGATGTATGGCATTAATGTATGAGATGGTGAAAGAATGAGTATACTTTCTAAAATGCAGTTTAACGTGGAGCACAACTTTCATTAAAGGTATAGTTAACCCAAAAATTAAAATAATATCATCATGTACTCAGCCTTAACTTGCTCTGAACCTTTATGAGTTTTTTTCTTTTGTTGAACACAAAAAAAGATATTAAAAAATTGACTTCCATAGTATTTGTTTTTCCTGCTATGGAAGTCAATGGTTACAGGTTTTCACCTTTCTTCAAAAGATCTTCTTTTGTGTTCAACAGAAGAAAGAAACTCATAAAGGTTTGGAACCACTTAAGGGAGAGTACATTTAAATATCTGAGTGAACTATTCTTTTAAATTTGCAGTAAGCATTGCTGGACAAAGATTGATAATATTTGAACAACAGCATCACATGCCTCTCAACAGTGAATTTAGATGAATTATTACCACTTAAAACAGTTTGAATAAAAACATTATAACCATCCTTTACTGTACAGTTAATTACAGAACTGTAATATCTTGGTGTATCCTATTAATGGGGACCAGGAATTGATTCTATTTAAATATTCTGTCCTGTCAATGAGGACAAGCACTTTTTAGTCACAGAGGGGGAATATTCATCTTAACTCACTGTAGGGGGAAAAAATACATACAACTTGTTCATACATGCTTAACTTATCTATTACTTAATTAGTACAATCTATATTTGTGGGATGTTATGCAGTTCACTAAAATCATATGGTCATCATATGTTGGCAGTTTCAGTCTATTCCTAAGTATCATTAAGTCTGTCAGACTATTGACCGTTTCCACTGAGTGGTACGGTATGGTACGTTACGGTTCGGTATGCTTTTATGGCCGTTTCCACTGTCAAAGGGTACCTAAAAGCAAACCAAACCACTTTTCACAACAAAAGGGTACCAAAATGTGGAGCTAGATACAGAGCTGAACACATTGGTTTACAGAGATACGCCACTGGTCAAGCAGCAGAATGAAAACAAAGGAACCGCCATTTTTAAAAACAAAGCCGAGACATTACACCGTAATATACATATAATAACAAGCCATGGTCAACCCGAGTTTAAACAAACCTTGTCTTCGTCTTGATGAACAGCTACAATGCCAAGAAGAAGCAACCTAAAGCATGAACAATAATGTTTAATTATTACTGTCGTCTTTTGGACTATTATGAACTCAGTTATAAACTGATTTGTTGTTGTTTACGTTTAGTTTCTTGCTTTGCTGCTATGCATTGTGCTTTAAACTATGAGAGGACGTTTCATGACTTTTTGTAATAAATCAATCCATTTGCCTCTTACGCATGTTGATGCTAATTACACAAACTCAGTTATTATTATTATTATTTATAACTTGTGCAATACTTTACAATTCTGTTTGGACACCAGTTACATGCACATGCGCTGCAAAATTATTTCACTGTATGTATTATGTATTATAATTCAGTGCAGTTATCTTTGTTTATTGTTTTGTCTATTTCTACATTTCTTATTGGTGATGTTCTCTCTGAGAGCTGCCAAGTTAAAGTCTCTTTAGTCTTTACATCCATGGATTTTTTGTTTTTTATAGGTCAGTTTTTCATTTTTGTACATTACTATATGAAATAACAAAACTAATATTCTGTGATTTCTGAAACATCAATAACATAAAATGAGTCAAATTACTGTAAGTCACAGGCCATAAACTATTTTTATTGCATGGATTCCTTAATGTTAACATTTTTCTTAATGTTAACAATAGGTTTTTTGTTTAAAAGTACACTCATTAATTCTTAGAAAAAGGCAAATGTATTTGATTTATACTGACAGCAAGGGCCAGTTTTTGTCACCATAGATTATAGTGCAAGTTAAATCCATATTTTGGTTGTAGTTTGTAAACATTATGAAGAGTGCTTGATTATCCTATTGTCTTAATGGTATGTCATGAGCTTTTCTTTAAATGACTAATTTCTTCTGCATTGTACATGGAGGTTCAATGCTGAAATTTGTCACAGAAGATGAGTTGGCATGATCCAGCACTGCTCCAGAGGCACCAGCAGCTGCACAGATACAGACACAGGATGCAGCCCTGAGGACCATCCTTCTCTACAGGTACAGAAAGGGTTTTATTCCTTACCTTTTGTAAATGTTTGAAATTGGGAATGCTTCTGCAGAAGACATGTCAGCATTTATTTTGATGTAAACTATTATTTTATAATGTAAATATTTGAATGTTTAAATATATGTTTGAGTGTTTATATGCATATATATATATATACATAAATACACGTTTAAATACATATGCTTGTGTGTGTCCGTGTGTGTTTTTGTTCCTCTGTGGGGGCACCACAGTAAAATTTTGCTTAGGGTAGGTACCCTTTTGGCCAGCAGCGGCCCTGTGTATGTGTTCATATATGTTGCATTTATTTATTTATTTTATATAATTGCAGACGTTACAGTAGGCTATCTTACACTATCATTGATCGTATGGAGCTAATAATATGCCAAAACAATTAATTGAATTTGAATTGTGTTCCTTTAAATGATTAACAATTGTAATTTAATAAAACTGAATATTATATGTCATTACAAAATGTTTTGAATTTGAATTTCTTAACTTAAATATTGAACATCTGAAATTTAAGACAACTGAACTTTTTTAAGTCCGATTTTTATAGACATATTTTCAAAGATTTTTTTGGTTCTGAATTCATAGACTGCAGATATTGGGTTTGTAAAAAAAGTTTCAAGTTTTCAAGAGGAAGAAATTCGGAACATCAAATTCAATATTCTAAAATTCAAAACCAGAAATTCAGATTGTGAAGAAAGTAGGTCAGGGGTCATCAACAGGGAAGAGTAGACGATCGAAAACTCAAACTAAGCATTTTGGCCAAATTACAGAGCTGCATTAGTTTGCTTGCGTTTGTTTGGCTCAGGAGGAGACCATTCTTCTGCAAATTGACTATTGGGGGTCAGCTATTTTTAGTAGCTTGTGTAATAAATATACATGCATCAGTGAACCAAATTTATATATTTAATTCAACTACATCTCATTTGTTTATCAAACATACTTAATCTTTTGGTGTTTTGAGGGATAAAGAGCTGATTCTGACCTATACTGTAACCTCTGACGGGATATTTCAACAGACCTTACACCTTTTCCAAAGTAAATTACATATTTGCATGGACACACTTCTTCATCAAATTATGTAAGATGCTATTTGCTATATGTTTTTTTTGTTGTGCTGGTTGAAAGTCTCTTTACATTTCAATAGTAATGATTAAAGTAAATTATCTAAACGTATTTATATGTATTTTTATATTCTGGGTAAGGCATGAAACAAAAAAAATTTCATCCAATTAAATATTTTCAGGCGACATTTCCCATAATTCTGATAAGTAGCCCAAACTGCCTCTCAACAAATGTAGAAACTGTGCGCCTTGCGTTCATATGCAGACGGGACAATTACAGCGGTAAAATCAAATGCTGAATCAAAACTTGTTAAAATCCTGAATCAATATTGGAGTTACTTTTGCACGCTGGAGGGAGGATGACGCCATTCATTCATTCATTCATTCATTCATTTTCTTTTTGGCTTAGTCCCTTTATTAATCTGGGGTCACCACAGCAGAATGAACCGCCAACTTATCCAGCATATGTTTTACGCAGTCGATGCCCTTCCAGCTGCAACTCATCACTGGGAAACATCCATATACACTCATTCACACATAGACTACAGACAATTTAACTTACCCAATTCACCTATACGGCATGTCTTTGGACTTGTGGGGGAAACCAGAGCACCCAGAGGAAACCCACGTGAACAGGGGGACAACATGCAAACTCCACACAGAAATGCCAACTGACCCAGCTGAGGCTCGAACCACCAACCTTCTTGCTGTGAGGCGATCGTGCTTTTATTATTAGCTTCATAGATCTGCAGTTATAATCAAATCATGTTCATAGAAAGGTTAGTAATGAACATTTATACACAAGTATTAATCTGTATAAAGCAAGTGCTTCTCATATGATATGTGAACGACCCGTACAGCTTTACTTTGACATTTCCTTGATCGAGAATGACGTCGACTGAAACTTTTGTCATACACCACGCCCACCAAAAGGGTACCATTGGTTCCCTTTTAGCAGTGGAAATGCAAGCCTGATAAAGGTGACCCGTACTGTACCATACCCCTCAGTGGAAACGGGCCTTATGAGTCACCAAATGAATGAAGAGGTTGCTCGCTACAGAGCTAGTTCACCTTCAATGAGGGGGGGCTTGATCTCCAGCTTCTCCTCCTGTAAGCTGTATTAAGGCATACACCTACCCTGCCACTAACCCCAACCCCCAATGACATCACTTGTAGAAGAAGTGCAGCAAGGAGGAGCTGGAGCTCAAGCTCCCCCTTGATGGAGCTCAGCTCTACCCATGTGGCTCTGCAGTGAGAACCCCTTGAATGAACACAATTTAAACATTTGCTTTATTCCCCTCAGCATTTGCATCAGCCCTCATGGTGTTTCTGACAGTTGAATACTGATAAAGATCACCTCAGGATCAATGAGAACGCAGAACTGTCCACTACATTTGCTCCCCTTCCTAGATCCTTCCAGCTGGTTAACAAAGATGAGCCTCAGCATCTTTTTAGCACAGCATTACAATTTAGCACACATTAAAGACATGATAGTGTGATACCGACATAAATGTTGGCCAACTTACTGAAAGATTTAAATTTATTATTATTTTTTTTTTAATGGGTTAGAAGATATAGTTTTCTTTCAGTTTTATATACCTACCTATATTTGCACTCACACACATACATATACATATATAAACAGTAAAAATGTTGGATATTAACAGTGCTTATGATTTTGTGCTAGACTTTAAATTATGGTGAATTAGAATTTGAACTTGAATTAGGGTTGAAATAAGAGTTTAATTTATTTAACCATAAATGCAGCTCAGATTTGTTGATCAAATCTTTGTCAAAATTTTATACAGTAACACAATTTGTGATTGTAATTTTTTTATGGATTGTCACCAAAATGGGGCTATTTGTCTAATAGCCGACAGGTAAGGGTTACTTGCCTATATGCTGTCTAGTGGTATTGTCTAAGGACAAAGTACCAATATATGGATCATCGTATACCCATGGCAATAAAAAACATTGACAAAAAGAAATATTGACCACCAACTGACAGCAAAAAGTGTGTTACTTTTGAAATGCTTTAAAATCATCATCTTACTTCTATCTGATGTGTTCCAAAACTGGGCATAGTAATGTCAAAACACTCCAGATGTGAAATTTAAGATTATTTTATATACTTCAAAATATTGTTGCCATGGCAACAAGTGAAATTGAAAATTTTCATTTGACATTTCAAGGTGATTAAAATGCTCAGAATATTTTGAATATGATATACGTGGCTTTAAAATGCTCCTGTGTCCCTGTAACTGTATATACACACTTAACAGCTCTTAAATGTTACTGGGAAATGGACATTTTTAAAATTTCCCCACCGATTGGTATCGAAGTTAAGAATCGTGACTACACCATTGTCAGCTTTTTTTCAAACATCTCAGCTTGTTTTCTGTCATCCTAAGGCCACTGGGCGGTTGTGAGCCCAAGTGCAAGGTCCCTTTCATCGCTGCTTGCAGCTTAAATAGGCCCTTTTGACATGATGTCGTGGTGTCCGGTTTCACTCCACACAGTCTATGGTTACTTCCGCCCATGGGCCACCCACTTGTGCTAGTGGGTCAGACCTTTGTGGGGGGTGGGGTATATTTTTCTTTTGTGTCCATTTTTTTTCTTTCGTTCACCTTAAATTCTGACTTTTAAGCTTGTACAACTAATCTAGACTGTTAATAATTAATAGTTTTTCAATTAGGAAAAATTATCCCATAATCTATTATTAGGCTATACGTAATTCACATTTTCATTGATGCCTAACTATCTAGTCAGCTAACATAAAAGGCATAAAGAACCACAGATGCAGTTTGATGATCCATCCCTTTGTCCTTTATTCTTTTTGTAAGTGTGAAACACAAATTTTAAATCTCACATAATTCTTCTGCAATGTTTACCATCATATGGCAACCTTATCTCAAATAATTAGCTAACATTAATGGAGAATATTTCAAACAAAGATATACTTTAAAAGATAAGAAAATTCTCACAACAGTTACATGAATGAAATATGCTAACACAAATGATACTTACAGGGTATTGCCCTCTATGACAAGAAGTCTAAGAGATTGATGAACGTCATTCTTCACCTCTGCCAAACTAAACTAAAACTAAAGATAAGATTATTTTCCTACCAATATTAACCAGTAGGTGGCGCTTGGATATCACAGATTATCACTTACTTCTTATATTGCTGTTTATATTTCTTCAGCTGTATTACTATAGCGTTATTTCAATGACAAATGTCGTTAGCACAGTATTACAAGGCGAGTGCGCATTCATGTAATTAAAGCATGCAAATCTCTTTGCTCTTTGTGTCGATTTACTCTGTTCATGCACAAAACTGCTTACAAGGTCTCAGATATGTCTTCCACATTGTTTTTAGCAATACTATAGTAAAGTACTTCAATTAATCAGTTGCACAACATTTGTCATTGAAATAATGCCATAGTGGATGACCTTCACTAAGAGGTCCAGGATCAACAGGCATGGTCCTCCTCTGGGTGTTTTTCATTTATTTAATCTTGCTTTGCAGTTGGTTTTAAAAAACAATGTATATCCATTTTTGACAAGCCATATGACAGCATGAACCAGTGAACATTCCAAATACGTAGCACCAAAAATACAGTGTCATGGTCATTACCCATGACGGAGACTTTGTAAACAGGTTTGGGGGAGGGAGGATTCAGTTTAAGTGAATTTCTTAACAAAATAAACAAATAATTTTTATTTTAAAATACCTAAATTTATATTGATATTTATTTTGGCTTTGGGAGTAATATTTATTTTTTTAAATAATTTATTTTAGCCAATGGGGGGGCCAGGAATCCCCGCCTCCCCCAGGAAGCTCCGCCCATGCTTTTGCCTCACAGAACTCCCCATTGAGAACTCACCCAGTCAGCTGTATACAGTGCATCCGGAAAGTATTCATAGCGCTTCACTTTTTCCACATTATTTAATATGTTACAGCCTTATTCCAAAATAGATTAAATTCATTTATTTCCTCAAATATCTACACCCCATAATGACAATGTGAAAAATCTGAAAAATCACATGTACATCAGTATTCACAGCCTTTGCTGTTAGGCTCTAAATTGAGTTCAGGTACATTCTGTTTCCACTGATCATTCTTGAGATGTTTCAGCAGCTTAATTTACCTGTAATTGATTGGATATGATTTGAAAAGGCATACACCTGTCTTTATAAGGTTCCAGGGTTGACAGTGCATGTCAAACACAAACCAAGCATGAAGACAAAGGAATTATCTGTAGACCTCCGAGACAGGATTGTCTCAAGGCACAAGGCTGGGAAAGGTTACAGAATATTTTTTTGCTGCTCTGAAAGTTCCAATGAGCACAGTGGCCTCCATCATCCATAAGTGGAAGATGTTTGGAACCACTAGGATGCTTCCTAGAGCTGGCTGGCCATCTAAGCTGAGTGATCGGGGTGCAGCAATCCACCAATCAGGCCTGTATGGTAGAGTGGCCAGACGGAAGCCACTCCCCGCCTGTAATTTGCCAAAAGGCATCTGAAGGACTTTCAGATCATAATAAACAAAATACTTTGGTCTGATGAGACTAAAATTGAACTCGTTGGAGTGACTGTCAGGCAATATGTTTGGAAAAAACCAGGCACCGCTCATCACCAGGCTAATACCATGCCTACAGTGAAGCATGGTGGTTGCAGCATCATGCTGTGGGGATGTTTTTCAGCAGCAGGAACTGGAAGACTAGTCAGGATAGAGCCAAAGATGAATGCAGCAATGTACAGAGACATCCTGAATGAAAACCTGCTTCGGAGTGCTCTTGACCTCAGACTGGGGCGACGGTTCATCTTCCAGCAGGACAGTGACCCAAAGCACACCGCCAAAATATCAATGGAGTGGCTTCACAACAACTCTGTGAATGTCCTTGAGTGGCCCAGCCAAAGCCCAGACATAAATCCTATTGAACATCTCTGGAGAGATGTGAAAATAGCTGAATTGACAACTAATTTAAAAAAAATCTTTTTTCACATTGTCATTATGGGGTATTGTGTGTAGAATTTTGAAGAAATAAATGAATTTAATCCATTTTGGAATAAGGCTGTAACATAAAAAAAATGTGGAAAAAGTGAAGCTCTATGAATACTTTCCAGATGCACTGTATTTACTACAGATACAGTTAGATGACGACTACATCTGTTTTGTTGTCTGCATTCAGGGTGAGATGTCTGACATCTAAAAAAGAATTTACAGATCAGCCAGATATATCCATTTGAACTGAGAAACTGCAGATGAAGTTGGTATGTGTCAGCATTTGTCAATAAAGATTTCAGATGTTCACACAGGTGCTGAACATTTTTATTTCTGTCACATTTATTTTTATTATTTTTTTGTGTCCTGAAGTATAAGTAATAAATAAAACTGTGGGTATTACTGTGGTTGTTTACAGTGGAAAGCTGATTCACAAACACATTCATATTATTCACATCTACTGCTGTCAGTGTTCGTCCGTGTCATCCTTTGTTTTCGTCATTTGTCCTGTCTTTCCCGCCACCATCAGTCCTGTCTTTCCCGCCACCATCAGTGTCCATTTGTTTCACCTGTGTTCATCCCTTGTGTCTCATTAGTTTATTCATCCCTTTATCCATTTATACCCTTTTGTCTGTGTCCTTCGTTGTCCGGTATTTTGGTTGCTTTGGTTGTCTCGTCCTTGTCCCGTCTGCCTGTACCCAGTGTTTGTTACCAGTAAGTGTTTCTTAATAAATTAGTTTTTGTTATTGTATCCCGTGTTCGTCTCATCATGACTTCCGTCATCAACGGAGCGTTACATAATACCGGACCCAAAAATAGTGGCGTGCTTTTCCCCGTTTTTCTTTTCTTGTTTTTCCCCCCAGTGTTTTATTTTTTTCCCCTCGTGTTTTCCTGGATCCCATCCACCCTCCCATTTGTCTTCACCGCCTGCTGGAGCAGGGGGAAAGCAGCCCTGAGGACTATATCTGAACGACTGTGATCAGCTTTCCGGGCGACGTGCTCTGCACGCCCATCATCTCTCGCAGAGCACGATCGTCCGAAGATGGTCCTCGGGGCAACATCGCCACAAGTATGTAGTGGACACTGGCGAGTAAAAGATTTCTACTCACCGCCTTCCTGGAGGAAGATATTGTCAGTGCCACTCCAGACCCAGTGACCAGCCAAGCAACACCACCCACCTGCAGGGAGCGCTTGCCAGAGCCCACCACAGACGGAGAGCCACCCCCGGGCGATGAGCTATCGCCCCCTAGAGCGACGGAGTGGAATCGCGCTGAGATGGAGGAGCTTGAAACCCCGTCTGACCAGGTGTGCGAGCCGGCAACACCGCCGAAAGGGGGAGTCCTGGCGGATACCCGCGAGACCAGCAAGAGTCCCGCCCACCCTCCCTCTGCAGATGGACAGCAGCTGGACACTGGGAGGCTACTCATTGACTTCTGGGGCTATATTTTTAATCTGTTTCCAGACAGCAATAATCGTCCGCTGTTTCCAGACAGCAATAACCTTCCGCTGTTTTCAGACAGCAATTTTCAACTGTTTCCATACAGTTTTTTAATCTGCCTTCCAGAAGAAAGCCTCAGCTCCAGAGTCATGAGTAGCTTCCCACGGTCCCCCAGAACTGCAGCCAGTCAGCCAGCTCCAGCACTGCTGCAGTCAGCCAGCCCCCCAGCTCGCCCTCTAGCTCCGGAAATGGAGCTCGCTTGTGGGTGCTACCTGCTTGCGTCACCCTCTGGAGGGTGTCGTCCAGCGTCAGCTCCTGCAACCTCCGAGCTGCAGACTCCACCTCGGCCCTTTGACCCTAGGGCTCCGCGTTGGCTCACTCCTCCCTCATCTCCGTCATGGGCCGTCTGCCCTTCAGCTCCGCCAGGCTCCCTCGTCCCTCCGGCTCCACCTTGGTCAGTCGTCGCCCTTCCTTCGCCTCTGGACTCCACTCCTCCGGCTGCACCTCATCACACCGTCCTATCGGCTGCGTTGAGCTCCTCCTTCCCTCCAGCTGCGCCTTGGTCCTCTGTCGCTCTGGCTACGCCGCGGGCTTCCGGAACCCCACCGTCGCCTTGCTCGGGTGAGCCGCCTGCTTCGCCCGGCCCTCAGAGACCTCGCCGTCACCTTCGCCCTACGCCATCAGCAGCGTCTCCCTCGGTCGGCCCCCTGGAGTCGCAGCCACTCCTCCTCCATGGTCCCTCCCTTCCTCGACTCCGCCCGGGGCAGTCCTTCTGGCTGTGTCCTGGGTCCTCCTGCTCCAGTTCCCTTCCTGTTGCTCCCTCAGACTCCTCCCTTGTACCCTCCCCTTCAACCCTCCTTCGTTTTGTTGTTTCCTGTTGAAGGCGCGGGGAAGCGCCTTCAAAAGTGGGGGTACTGTCAGTGTTCATCCGTGTCAGCCTTTGTTATTGTCATGTGATTCCTCTTGTCCTTCTCCCACCACCATCAGTGTTCATTTGTTCCACCTGTGTTCATCCCTTGTGTGTCATTAGTTTAATCATCCCCTATCTATTTATACCCTTTCGTCTGTGTCCATTGTCGTCCGGTATTTTGATTCATTTGGTTGTGTCCCGTCTACCTGTATCCAGTGTTGTTGTCCGTAAGTGTTCCTTAATAAATCCGTTTATTATTTCATTCCGTGTTCGTCTTCTCATGTCTACCTCCTCCGTCATCAAGACGTTACAATAATGACAAGTTTTGCTTGCTACAAAACTGAAAACGTGCTAGATATAATACAGTTTTTCGTTTAGAATTATAGCAGTATTATAAAGTACTGTAAAGTTTTCTAACAAGGCGAATGACATGATCTGGTGGGTTGTCTGCTGTCATCTTTAAGGTGTGCACGCTTTTGTTTCAGGAGGCGTGGCTTTGGATGGCAGGGGAGAAACAGTTTCAAAGATATAATGCTAACCCATTAGCATTTTGGCAGATCACCTTCTGCACCTTTAAGATATATAACATTTATTAAATCTTCTCATATTACCTGGTTAATATGACATCTATAAATGCTATCAGTTTCATCATTTATTATTTACTGATCCATTAATCAGTTTCTTCATTTGAATTAATTAAGACTTTAAGACAGTGTTCTGCTGCCACCTACTTGGTGCTCTTAATTTGATATCTGTACTACCTTTTAATTAGTAAGTTACAAATAATTTCATAATCTAATAATACTGAATTAAAATGCAGTCTTCTTAGTGTCATCATTCATTCATTTTCTTTTCGGCTTAGTCCCTTTATTAATCACAGGTCGCCACAGCGGAACGAACGACCAACTTATCCAGCCTGTTCCACGCAGCGGATGCCCTTCCAGCTGCAACCCATTACTGGGAAACACCCATACACCCTCATTCTCACACACACACACACACACACACACACATACTGACAATTTTGCTTACCCAATTCACCTATAGCACATGTTTTTGGACTTGTGGGGGAAACCGGAGCACTGGGAGGAAACCCACGTGAACACGGGGCGAACATGCAAACTCCACACAGAAATGCCCTTCTTAGTGTTATTTTTGCAATTGTAAATACAGGGTAAATACTTTAATTCCACTTTTTAACTACATTTTTGGGTCCATCTCTGCACTGCACAGATACTGTAGAACAGGGGTGACCAACCCTGTTCCTGGATATATACCTTCCTGCAGATTTCAGTTGCAACCCATATCAAACACACCAGCCTGTAATTATCAAGTGCTTTTCAGGTCCTAATTAATTGGTTCAGGTGTGTTTGATCAGGGCTGGAGCTGAACTCTGCAGGAAGGTAGATCTCCTGGATCATGGTTGAGGACCCCTGCTGTAGATCTTTGAGTCACATTAAAACATTGTTATTCTATTTCATTTTATTTTAATATTAAATAGACCTAATATTATATTAATAGACCTAATACAATATTAAAATACGCTTATAAATAAAAATGGTAGGTAATTGAGCAGTAGAATGTGTATAATATGAATGTGTTTGGGAATCAGCTGTCCACTGTAAACAACCACAGTAAAACGCCCAAAGTTTTTGTTATTACTTATTCTTCTGGACACAAAACAGTAATAAAAGTAAATTTGACAAATGTTGACAAATACATACTAAACTTCATCTGCATTAAAGGCAGCAACCCAAAGCAATAGACTCTGTTTAAAGTCCCATTTTCTTGGTTCAAGCGGAATCTGGCTGATCTGTAGGTCTTTTTTTAGATGTCAGATATCTCACTCTGAATGCAGACAACAGAAAACAGCCATAGTCACAGTCTAACCGTATCTGTACTAAATATACAGCTGGCTGAGTGAGTTCTCTATGGGGAGTTCTGTGAAGGCGGAAGTAAAAATACACTGCATGCAGTCAAACCGGACACAGAGTGACATTGTGTGATCTATGACTATGACTACTGTACTCTGGTCCCCTGCCCGCTTATCATAGTGATTAGTTCTACAGCTGACTTTCAATACTCAATAACTTGATGTCTAGGTGTTGTCCACTGAATAACATAGGTTTTGTGGACGATTGGCCAAGTTTCTGGGGTAGACCGGTTGAAGAGAGATGGTCTTCATCCCACCAAGGCTGGGGCAGCTCTCATCTCTAGAAAGCTGGCTTATAGTATTAATGCTGGCACTTGACTATGTTGGTCCCTGACCTTAGTGTTGGCCCAGTCAGGTAGCAGACATACTGGCTAAACCAACCATCTGCTAGCCTCCATAGTTTACCAAACTTAGATAATAGACCCTTTTCACATTTCCGAGATTTTTAGTAGCAGAAGGCATCATGGTTGGGTAAACTTAGAGCGCAGTAAATCAAATAGTACAACAACAAAAAAAATGTACAATCCTATTTGCTGACATAATAAAATAAAAATATAGTGCTATCAAGACTTTCAGAAAAAGGGGAAAAATAGTGTGAGACTGATAATGACAGCCAGAAGAGAGAATAATGTCAAATTTACTCTCAGCCCCATAGATGCTGCATTAGAAACACCTAGCAGAAACGGTCATTCGTTTTTTGTAATTTGACGCAAAGATGATATAATACATTCATAAATGCATATAAATGTTCATATGTTTTTAAAAAAATCTAAATATTAAAAACTCTCAAGGATTTAGGATTATGATGACCGTTAAATGCGTCATAACAGTTTTGTGAAAAGGTTCCATCTACAGCACATAGAGCCACCTAGATATTAGAACATAGAGACTGTGTCTGTTCCCTGAACCTCTAAATATAAAAAAATGACAAACCCTTTTAAAGGTAATAATACAATTGATGTTCATCAAATGAAAAATAAAGGTAATCAAAAGATAGAACTTTGAAGATTATTGAACATTAGATCACTTCTCTAAAACTCATTTGGTTAATGATTTAATAACTGCTCTAAAGCTAGTTGCACTCTACTAGAAACTCGGCTAAAACCAGACGATTACATGACCCTAAACAAGGGTCCATGGCAGCACATCGACTTTACACAAGAATTTTCTGATTTCTTATGTAAAATACTTTTGGCCACAGATAAGTTTTAATTGTTGGGGATTTTAATATTTATATAGAAATATATATATATATATATATATATATAGATAATGAAAAATATGCTTTAAGTCTGACCTTTCTAGACATACTAGACTAGATTTTCTCTCATTACTAGGTGGTTGGCATAATTAACAAACTTCAGTTGGCTCAAACTGCAGCTGCTAGAGTACTTTCTAGAACAAGAAGTATGATCATATTACTCCAGTTCATTCACCATTGCATTTGCTTCCTATTAAATATTGTATACATTTTATCATCTTATTGACTACCTACAAAGTCCTGAATGGCTAAGCTCCCCAGTATTTAAGTGTATTACATCGCCTCATGTCCACTACACTCAATTAATTCTGGACAATTGATTATTCCGACTGTAGGCAGTAGATCTTTCTCATATTTGGCACCTAAACTCTGGAAAAGCCTTCCTAGCACAGTTCTAAAACTAGATTAAAGACATATCTCTTTGTGTTAGGATACACATAATACACAAATGCATTTCTTTTGAAATTCAAATCCTTTAAAGCAGGGATGTTAAGCTAAATTTCTGGATGGTCACTGGCCATCATCAGTTTAGTTCCAACCCTGCTTCAACACACTTACAGATGGTTACAATTCAATGTGTTCCTACCGCCACTGCAAATACCACCGCGCTTTATCTGTAAAATGCGCCTGCAGCTTTTGACCGCTGGGTGGCGCTTTTACCATAGACTTTGGCCCCGTTTACACTGCCAGGTAAATGTGACACAATTCCAATCTTTTGCTCATATGTGACACAGATCGGATCTGTTCTATGATGCATGCATTTGGATATTCAGAGATCGGTTTCAGGCCTCCTTCATATGTGGAAATAAATCAGATATAAATCGGATATGTGACAATGCGACTATCATGTAAACAGGCAGATTGGATTTATTGAGGCATTCCGTTTTGTACGTCATTAAACTGGCAACAATGTGGTACTTCTCTGCGGCTTAATGACGTAGAAGGAAGAGCGTGTGTGGAGACGCTGACACGGTAAACAACAACAACAGAGGAAACATGGAGGAGGAAAGTGGTCAGTCGCCACAATTTGCTCCCACGAGACCTGAGATCTCTCTCATACCCACAAATTCCTCTGAATGGTGGAGGACACCATATATAAACCATAGGCGCAAGCTGTGATGACGGCCCTTTCCCTCCTCCTCGCCTCAAAATCATTTTAAAGTTGGGAGATCTTTGCATATTTCGCAGAGCTAAAAGCAAGACAATTTCTTCCATTGTGGCTAGTGTGGCGCAGATGCTAGAACCCGCCTTTTTGCATGCGTGACATCTTAAATTGTATGGCAAATGTAAACACATGAATTGCATATGGGTCACAATTAAAAGGACGTGTAAACGGACATGCAAAAAATCAGATATAGGCAACAAATCGGAATTGGGCATTAAGACCTGACAGTGTAAACAGGACCTTTGTCAGCTAAAATATCCTCACGTGATTTTCAGCGTGGCCAGCTTTGTCTTTTCATAGGACTACACAAATAATCTAAGATAAACATGTAGTCTAGCTATTTATCTTTATCTTTATCTTTAACAAAACCATATTTGGTTTTATGCATATTATGAGGATTTAGTTATTAATATTTTGGTAGCCTATTCGAATTAAAAATGTATCATAAAGTCACCATAGGTACTATATGTGATGTGTTGTGTTCAATTAAAATATCATTTTGTTTAGTCGTTTTGGTTTGCTCAGTCATAAACATGCTTTTATACTATACTGTAGTTTTTTTTTAAAGATGTCTACAATATATTGTGATAAGAATAGCCCATAGGCTGCAAATATTAAGCAAAAATAGTCCTAAGTATTAAATTCTATACACTGTATATTTATTATAACACAGGACAAGACACTTTTAATAAAAGCGAATCAAATGTCTCTTATTCTGAACTAGCTTATTTCAGTTAATTTTCCCAACCGACAACTACCACTCATTAACCGAATATTAACCATTAAATAGGCCTATTGCATTTTTAAATATTTATTTATTTTAATATACAAACAACAACTTTCTACTCACCAACAATCTTTAACAACAGAACATCTTCAAATCTTCATGCACCTGTAGTGTTTCCAACAGCAAAAAAGGATCAACTAAATTAAAATAATAAAATAAATAGGCCTGCCCTAAATGTTTTTTACTAGTTAAATTACAAATTTAGATTACAAAATGAAAACACTGACTGAATCCTTCTTAAGAATTGGCATAGGCTGTTTATTTTCAATCATACTGTAGGCTATGTTTTTTTTCGCCGTTAGATAATAAAATAGGCTACCTCAAATCGATCGCTCTACAAAAATAAGCATTTAATTAATTCTCTGCTGTAATTCTTGTATTACAACCTCTGTCAACATTTTTAATAGAAGTCATTATTTTAAAGATTATGTCTTTAGCATCTGATGTCAGGATTCTGCCACTTCGGTCTTGTTAATTTTTGTTTTGGTGGCAGTGTCCAGACTAGTCCTGTCATCCTGTCTTCGTCTTTGTACGAGCACCGTCTTGGCCACGCTCGGGCCATGCGTGCTCAAGATGCACGCTACCGTCCTGGTGTGTTTGTTGTTTTGTTCACAGCATGGTGTTTTCATTCTCAGTGCTCCAGTCTAGTTGGTTTCGGAACATAAATGTCACATGTGTGAGTGCACAGTAAGTGTTTTCATTTATTGTGTGCTTGTGTCTAACGTTCAGTCTTCTGTTGGTGTTGTGTTTAGCATGTGGTTCATGTTTACATACGCCGCGTGCTTTAGTGTTGTGTTTCATGTAAACACACGGTTAATGAGTTCTCTCATTGGCTGCGTGTTCTAGTCCTGTTTTCTCATAAGCACATGGCTTGTGTTGTCTCTTAGTGTCATGTGCTCTAAGGTCTATTGTCTAGTCCCACCCTCCTTCTTATCACATTATTAGTTTATTCAGTTAACCAGTTTGTTAATTCTTTATGCTTATAGTCTCCTCATGTCTGCTGTCCTGTGCCAGTTCGTCATATGTTATCGTCCAGTCGAGTCTTGTCTTGTCTTGTCTTGTCCTGTCCTGTTCTGTCCAGCCCTGATACCTATAACTAATAAACTCTTTTAATTTGCTTTAATTTGAGAGTCCTCGCTCCTTTTTCCCTCCTGACACTTGACATCTGATTTTACCTCAGTGCTTGTGTGATTTCATTTTCTTTGTCTCACTCGCTGTGAGTTCAGGTGAGGGAGTTTTTTAATTAAACTGTTCTCAGTAGCACAGAAATTTCAGTTTATCAGTATATCAATATATGCTTTGCTGAAAGGCTGGTTATATCTTACTGGCAGCGCGGTACAATAATGGTAGAGAGATTTTAAAGTAAATTAATATTAAGAAGCTATATAGCCTAAACTTAACAACAACAGATCCTATCAATGTTGTAAGTTATATAATGCCCTTAAGTAGCATAGCCCATAGCCTAGTTAATGGAAAAGATTAATTTGTTTTGTTTATATATTTATTTTTTATTGAGATTGTATGCTCTGTCAAATGAAGGTGGTCTTTTCTTTACAGAAGCTTAAACAGACGTGCATGTTGCGGCCGCAGTGATGATAGACAACAAGACGCATATGTTGACCTTTATTTAAAGTAGGCTATAGGTTAGAATATGATAATTTTGTTTTTTACATATGCAAAAATCATTCATTCATTTTCCTTTGGCTTAGTCCCTTATTTGTCAGGGGTCACCACAGTGGAATGAACTGCATATGTTTTCTGGAGCAGATGCCTTTCCAGCTGCAACCCAGTACTGGGAAACACCCAACTCTACACTCTCACATTCACACACACTCACACTCTACAGCCAATTTTGTTTATCCAATTCACTTACACCGCATGTCTTTGGACTGTGGGGGAAACCGGAGCACCCAGAGGAAACCCACGCGAACACAGCGAGAACATGTAAACTCCACACAGAAATGCCAACTGGCCCAGCCGGGACTCGAACCAGTGACCTTCTTGCTGTAACGAGACCACTAAGCCACTATGCTGCTCAAAAATTAAAAGTCAATCAGGATTTGTTTGATTCATAGACTAGTCTATGTAGGCTATTTCATAAATGGTACTTTAAAAGAACTAGTAATAACTGTAATTATCACTGGCTT
The DNA here is from genome assembly GCA_903798125.1 of Danio choprae. Classification (NCBI taxonomy): domain Eukaryota; kingdom Metazoa; phylum Chordata; class Actinopteri; order Cypriniformes; family Danionidae; genus Danio; species Danio choprae. The sequence continues at coordinate 444,294 of CAIGQW010055132.1, read as the reverse complement.
GCTTGGTTTGAGACTTGTGGAGCTGTGCATTATTGTATTTGCTCTTCAGTGTTTGGGCTTTCAGCAGTGACATTTATATTACATTGCATTGAACTAAACTGAACTTCTGAAATACTCTGAAAACTGAACTGAAGCATGCAACTTTTATGTTAAGCTGCTTTGACACAATCTACATTGTAAAAGTGCTATAGAAATAAAGATGAATTTAACTGAAATGTTTGTCAAGTTGTTTAATGATACTCTGCTGAGTTCTTGAGAGATTGAATGGGTTTTATTTTCAGCTGATTTCATCTTTGGTTTTGGCTGTAAATTGTGTTATTTGGTTATTTGGTATATCTGTTTTTCTTTTTTTCAGTGATTCTGCTTGTTAACAGTTGTTCATCAACAATTCTCAATCGTCCTTTAACCCTTGTGTGCTGTTGGGGATGTTTTTATCCACTCTGGAGTGATTTTGAGTCCAAATTTGACAACAACTTTCTCTGTATTTCAGCAAATAGAATGATTTTTGGTGACAAATCTTATTTTGACATATTTTGGGAAAATGCTTTGAAAATTAAAAAGAAAATTCAACAATACACTCTGGCTAAATTTACTACCCTTTTGTTATGTTGGTGGCTGTCTTTGCCTCATTGACTTCCATTATAATTACATATTTTAATCGCAAAGCCATGACACCATATTATCATGCATTCTTGATTGTTGCTGGTTTTCCTTATTGAGAAGAGGTACGATTTGTCAATTTTACTGTTGATCATCAGTTGCAGTGAAAAAAAAAAGCTTAGTTTCTGGCTTAAAATTATATGGTTATATGGAGTATAGGGTGTGAGAGATATTATGTTTGAGAAAATAAAAAACAAGCAGCTCAGCTCTCCTAACACAGTAAATATAGTAAGTGTTTTTATATACACACTATAATTTATTGTTTGTACTCCATAGAACATAGAACATATATATTTTTGCACAGGCCTATCTAAAGTTTTAATAGTGCCAACTGATGATGGACAGTAAACATTCTAAGTTTTACCTCTTCCCAACAGGGACAACCACCAACAATAAAAAATGCATGAATATTTGGTGTCATGGCTTTGCAATAAAAAAAATGTGGTTATAATGGAATTCAATGCGGCAAAAATAGTTACCAATACAAACAAAGAGTAGGCACTTAATTACTTATTATAACTTCAGTGTCAGAGTGGGTAGCACGATCGCCTCACGGCAAGAAGGTCGCTGCTTTGAGCCTCAGCTGGGTCAGTTGGCATTTTTGTGTGGAGTTTGCATGTTTGTGTGGGTTTCCTCTGGGTGCTCCGGTTTCCCTCACAAGTCCAAAGACATGTGGTATAGGTGAATTGGGTTAAGCTAAATTGTCCGAAGTGTATGTGAATGAGTATGTATGGATATTTCCCAATGATGTGTTGCAGCTGGAAGGGCATCTGCTGTGTAAATATGCTGGATAAGTTGGCGGTTAATTCCACTGAGGCGACCCCAGATTAATAAAGGGACTAAGCCGAAAAGAAAATGAATTAATAAATTAATGAACTTCAGTGTCCAACCCCCTGTAGTGAGGAGAGGATTTTCCTTTAGAATTTAAGTTAAATGTGTTTGATGAAAAATACACACTGTGAAAATGTAACAGAAATATTCTTTAAATTGAATTTGTGAATGTAAACTGTAGAAAAAAAACTAACAAAAAAATAATAGGTTATTGGCAACCACAGCGGCTAGTATTATTCCATAAAATCAAGGGGGAAAAAATAGCAAAATACTATAAAACCTTTGTGTGTCACCATTGTGCAGGATAGTAGCATCTGTGTTCGAGTCCAAGATGAAGTGAGAATAGCTGATATTATGTTGCATATTATTTATTACAAAGATTGTAACTGACAAATGTGTTATTCTCAAGTTGGATTGGCAAGTGTGAACCCTGGCTCAAGCGTAAAAGTGTTGTTAGGCATAACACAGAGTAGATGTTTTAAAACACAGGCATTGTTCCTGTTATGCAACATTCACTGTATGCAACTGCATAATACATATTTTAATAAAATTAACATACAGCATAAATAAATAAATAAACAAACAAACAAATAAATAAATAAACAAATATAAATAAATAAATATTGTTTTTGCAAACAATGTAGTTCTTCAGCAGTGTCTAGTAGAATGGTTGCCAAGCCAAATGAAGATACAGCAGTGCAGTAATACAGATGTAATTAGGTCACAAGCATGTGTTTATACCGTCTTTTACAACAACTTTAAACACAGCTCAGCCAATCATAATCATCGACAGGAACTACCCTTTTTTATAATACCCTTTCTACAAGTGTTGTTATTCTCCCAAAATTCACTCTAGGAAAAAAGGGCAACCTTGAATAGTGAAATCACCCAAAGACAAGAAAAAACCTAAAACGCACAAACTGCAACTTTTTTGTGTTCATGTGTCTACTATACACTGAATAAGAATGGTGTTTGTGAAAGGACATGTGCTTATAGGAAATGACTAAAAACTAATAAATAAATTAAATAAATAAACTTTTTTCAAAATTTCAAAGTTTCTGGGGAGATGGTCTGTGTTAGTTTAATTTTACATTTTGCAAGAATGCACAGTTGTTCAAAGGTAAAAGGTGTCTTTACACTGACACCTCATCTCAAATGTGAAGCATAGTGAAGAGAACAACATGGTTTAGCTCTACTTCCCTAAGAGCAGGAAAACAAAATTGTTAATGTTATATTTTGAAGGAAACTTTAAAACATCCATGTAAATAAATTAGCGCTTTAAGTATTGGCAGTACATTGATATTTTAAAAACACATTATTAATAAATAAAGCATGTTACATAATTTTTACAAAATCAATCCAATATGCTGATATATATTTATTTATATATAATTTTTTATTTGTTTTCAAAATTACCAATAACATTTTGCCAACATTTTATATATTTGACTATCCAACCAATATATATAAAAAAAAATTCAAACAGATGCTTTCAACACATCTTAATAAGCACAAAAATATATACACAGCAGAATAACAGGAAGATTAAAAACTTTATGAAATCTGCTTTATATTTGTTTCTTTTCCTAATTTTCCAAATTTCATAAAACTGGATGTCAAACACATCAAGAGACATGTGTGCCAGAGAGTTTATATTCTGGAAAAATGTGACTCAAGGGTATCCCTATGCACCACTGCAAATTAATCATTCTGACACGTTCACGACCCTTCTAATAAGACAGGGGCCACAGTGCACCCCCTCCCCCCAGAATTCTGTCCTATGCTGCCTCGCTCTGTCTTTGTTTAGCCACCTATCCCTGGAGATTGGAGAGCAGAAGTGGGGGAGGACATGTGACAGAGGAATAGTGTGTGTTGAGAAAATGGGGGGTACATACTGCAAGTGACACCCTCATTCAGAATACTCCAGGGGGACAGGGCCAGGCACAAGACTCCTATCACAGTTTTACCAGTGCAGCCCCCCAGTCTCAACAAAAGCATGTTTTGCATGCTCTTCATAATAATGGGATATTTAGATTTATATTGGTAACAATAAAGTAAAAAGGTTGTATTAGTTAATGTTAGTTAATGTATTAACTAATATTAACAAACAATAAACAATACAATTACCACATAATTTATTAATATTTGTTAACGTTAGTTAATTAAAACAATGTTGTTCATTATTTGTTCATGTTAACTCACAGTGCATTAACTAATGTTAACAAAGATGAATTTGCATTTTAATAATTTATTAGTAAATGTTGTACTGTGATTACCAAATTCTGTACAAGTATTGTTCATTAATAGTTCATGTTAGTAAATACATTAACTAGCAAAAAGAACCGACAGTGACCTATGTGTCACATACAATGTTGCAGTTCTGGAAAGGTATTTTTAATGTATTATCCCTGCAACTCAAAGTCCTTTAGTGACATCTAATGAGCACCAAGGTTTAGTCATGTGACAAAGTGTGAATTTCTTGTTGCCTTGGCAACATTTACAAAATGGTGGTCTGCCTGCATAGCACATATTGCTGTGTCAGCATATACAAAACACTTGTATTGGTTACTAAAGATGAGTTTCAGCCCATTTTAATACCATATCAAAGATTAAACTTAACTTGGGTTTGGTGCATTTATTAAACAAATTGTTTTAAAGCAAATTAGGGAAACAGTGTGGTGAGTGACATATGTCACATCGGGCTGCTAACCTTTAAACAGTGGGTGGAATTTTGATGTGAGATATTTGTCACATTAAGAAAAAAAAGACAACATTCTTCTCAATTAATGTAGCTGATTCATTTATTTTAGTGTTTTATTTTTTTGCTGCTTGTTATTTCAAAGCACATTTTTTACAAATGTAAACAAAATTGTCTTAAATAAAATTATATGAAAATAAAATAAAAAAATTTAATTATCTTAAAGTCTTTACTTTGTTAATAAACCAATTCATTTAGATAGTAACTAATTGGTCAGTGTCAGGTAAACTTACTGAATGCTAAAGTTGACAGCTTTCCAGAAAAAGACAACAACAAAAAAACTTTAGCAACACCATATTTTTGACTATAAAAGAAATTTGTTTTATTATTCAACCAAATAATATAATAAAATATTGGTGATATGTTGATAGGACAGTCCATATATCTATAAAGTATTACCACAGGAAATATTGTGATACTATGCTGTATTGATATTTCCCCCAACCTTACAGTATATACATTTTTGCAATTTAATTCAAAGTTATATATATATATATATATATATATTTTTTTTTTTTTTTCTTTATTTTTTTTTTATTTTGTATTTTTTTACTGGGCATTGCATTTCTTTAAAAAATAAAATTCAAAAACTGTATTACTCCTGACAAATGTTTTGTTTTTATCTTTCCGGAAAAGTAATACTTTTGATGTATGTTGTGAAAAAGCAAATAAACAGAAGGAAAAAAAACTTACTTAGGGAGAAACAATGACCTGACAATCTAAATTAAAACTACAAAACAGATGAGTGTACAAGAAACAAAAAAATCTACACCGCATAAAAGGGGAACAAAACATGCTAATTATCAGATCCATAAACAAGTATAAACAGACAAAATGTTGACAGATGGCTGCAAAACTCTATGCAGATCTTGTAGATTAGTTGTGATTTACAAAGTGACATATGTCACTTGTAGATTAGTTAAAAGGTATATATTAAATTATCATATTCTGTTAACAAAATGTAATCACAACTCACAAATTTAGATACACACACACACGCACACACACACACACACACACACACACACACACACACACACACACACACACACACACACACACACACACACACATATACATACACAGACCTGGTTTAATAATAATAATAATAATTCCTTACATTTCTAAAGTGCTTTACACATTTTGGGGGGGAATCTCCTCATTTAGGGATTGTTACATGGGGGCTCTCCATAGACATGGCTTTTCCACTATATACATTTTATATTATATCCCTAGCCCTACCCTTAAAAAATATGCATTTGTTCTAAATACTTTCTTCTATATGATTTATAAGGCTGTTTACCTAGGACACCTATATTGAGAACAAAATAACAGTCCCACGAGAGTCCCCACCACCCCCAAAAAAAGAGATTATGTCTTGGCTCCAGAATGGAGACAAACACACAAATGTGGCAGCATTAGACTACTGATGAGTCTTAAGCTATAACATTAGTGTATTTGTCTCCATCTGAGCCAAGACATAATCTTATTATTATTATTTTTAATTCCCCTTTGGCACACAGATCATTGTTATGGCCTGATTTTAAATGGCAATCTGTCCCAATAAATAATTCATGAGATAAATTAATTAATATTCATGTTTGGTAACATTATTTTTCTTTTTGGCAACTAAAATGAGATGACTGACAATAAAAAATGGGCCATCTTCTGACCTCTGTTTTAATAATTAATAATAAATATTGAATTATTAATATGATAAACATTTAAACGTACGAATGTCTAGTACGTATTCAATTTACACCAGCAAAAAAATTGTTGTTAAGGATAGGTCTGCTGTGTTTTTTTTACCTGATTAATTTCCTATTTTGTATTAATATGTATTAATGACATAACTCATTCATGTTAGTGGTCAGCATGGTCATGTGTTGATGATTTCATTCAAGCAGTTTACTTCCATTGCCAGTCCCCAGTTTCATTGGACTAAACTGGTGGTTGGCAATGGAAGTAAAGTGTTAGTGAGAAGAACACTTTCTTAGTGAGAGGTAATTTGTTTTTACTACAGCCTTTTGATTAAGATACATTTTTAACCCTCCTGTTGTCTTAGATTTCTCTATACATTGTTTACACTTCAGGTTAAAAATGACCCGCCTTCACTAAAATAAAGCAGCTAAATTTAATTTCAATCCTCAAATTTATTTAGCATGAAGAAACAACCTCATCTCATCACAAACTCTGTGAGTGTTTAGCTTTTCCATCGTCAGTGTGGAGTATTTCATTGATGTTTAATCAGTGGCCTCCACTCATTTTTGACTAAAGTAAAGGGTATATTTTTTATTGCTAAAAGCACCTTCATACAAGTGAAATGTTTTTTTGCAAGACAGTATTCATACAAATTAAAGCAGCAGATTCTTAGTGTGTGTGTGTGTGTGTGTGTGTGTGTGTGTGTGTGTGTGTGTGTG
>CAIGQW010055132.1:426494-436893 GCA_903798125.1 Danio choprae | reverse complement strand
GTGTGTGTGTGTGTGTGTGTGTGTGTGTGTGTGTGTGTTGCAGTGCGCCAGTAGTTTTTGTTGTTGTAAAAACTATTTTACCGTTGTCAACCATTGAACCCTAAATGCGTACAGCTTTTAAGAAAATATGAAACTAAAATTCATTTATTCCTTTTCCTTTAGCTTAATCCGGAATGAACCGCTAACTTATCCACCATATGTTTTACACAGCAGATGCCTTCCAGCTGCAACCCAGTACTGAGAAACATCCATACACTCTCACATTCACACACATAGACTACGGCCATTTTAGTTTATTCAATTCACCTATACCGCATGTCTTTAGACTGTGGGGGAAACCGGAGCACCTGGAGGAAACCCACGCAAACACGGGGAGAACATACAAACTCCACACAGAAATGCCAACTGACCCAGCAGGGACCCGAACTAGCAACCTTCTTGCAGTGAGGCAACAGTGCAAACCACTAAGCCAAAAAGCACATTTCAGGATAACATCTCAGGTTTTTTTGCTGCTGCTGCTGTTAAAGTGGTCAATGTAAATTTTTACCTGTAAGACAACAGGAGGGTATTTTACTTTGAAAAAGTTGTATTTACTTGTTCAATATGTTTTATACTAAGCTTTTGTTTGTGATCAGTACCTGCTTAACTGGGCTTGGATTTGCTCCAAAGGGGAGGAAAAGCACAGATCCATGGGATTTGGAAAGAGAATGAAAGAAAGAAAGAAAGAGAGGCATTCTTGAGAGAGCAGTGAAATTGTACCCAGGATATAATGGACTTAAGTTCCATTGAAAGTTTATTAGCCAAAACAATGTAATGTTATTGCTACAGATAATGTTTTTTCATGTCTTTAGTGCCTTAACCTTTTATTTATTTTAACAAAACATGATAGAAACTAGGATTACCTGGGTTTATACTTGGGTTTATTTTCTTAATTTTTTAAAAATATCTCATTCATCCTCTCAGACACAGGTGTTCACACAGAACATTAATACTAAAAACCTCCCCACACACACATAACTGTCATGTCTTTTTAACATTCTCTGTTCTGATGTTTATGGTTCCTGCACCTTGAGGAAATTACCCTTTTATAGGGTCAACACAATAAAAAACCTTTCGGGTTTTTTTTCTTGTTTGGGGGTGTTTGTGAGTGAGTGTGTGTGTGTGTGTGTGTGTGTGTGTGTGTGTGTGTGTGTGTGTGTGTGTGTGTGTGTGTATATAAATGTGTATGCAACTGTGTGTGAGAGAAAAACACATTTTAGGTGGGGGAGGAAATGGTGGTAGTGTTGTTTAATCTCCTACCCATCCTGTTTGACATATTAGGTGGGGGTAGTAGTGTTTAATCTACTACTTCTCTTTTGCAGCTAAAGAAAAAAGACCTGAAAAGGTTAATTGGCTCCTCATCCAATATATCACATTGCTGTGAACTCTCTGACCCTTCTTGTCAATAGGAGGCCTTTTCCTCTCTGACTTGATGAATGTGTGTTTCTATGGAAGTGTACTGCAGAGTACAATTTTTTTGTAGAACAAAAAGAAAAGTTTAAATTGTATTTCTTTTAAATAACTAAATATTACATTCAAAACCACACATTTAGCATTTCTAGTGTATTCTCCTACCATTTAGCACAGCTTGGTGGTTATTAGATACCAGTTAATGCAGTTAGCATATTATAATGGGCACTGTTGCAAATGTTTTCTAGTGCACTTCAATAAGTTCAACAAGTCAGTGAATCACTGGGAGATGGGGAGTGGGAGATTGTGTGGGAAGAGGTTAGGGTCCAAGCCAAGAATCACTTACATAAAGCCAAAAACATTGACTGAAAGTAATGCCTGGTCTAAATTTATAGACAGGTATCAAATAAGTTCTCAGGGTTAATTATGCGCATATACAGACAAATCTATATGACAGTCAGTTTCCCGTGCTACTCTCATAATGCATCGTTACAACAATAATCTCTGAAAACAAATAGTTATTTATAAAAAAGCGTCCAGTAGCTTTGCAGCCTTAAATTATCATTTATCTGATCCGTCTCCTGAATGTCAAGCGCGTCCATTATGCCAGCAGGAACGTGGGCTGTGTGACAATCAAGGCAGAGGTTAGTTAGGGGAACACAACCCTATCTTTGTTCACTCTGGTCAGAAAAAAAAACGGATTATTTGCTCGGCTTTTCATCTGCCTTGTGCGGAATACATTATGTGTGTAAATGTTGTTGAACCCCGGCTATTCTAAGCGGAAAGGTCACACACTCCCCTCGACCCAAACTCCATGAGCATTGTGTCCCCGTGAGGTGAAAAAAAACAGCCTGTGCCTATAAACTTCACTTTTAAAAGGCAAGTGCAAGTCGTAGACTGCTGTTGTTGTGGGGAAAAAAATAGTAGGCTACTTTGGGACACTTTTTCTTGACTAGTCTAACAGCAACAAAGCATGTTTGAAAACCATTTATTATTTAAAAACAAATTGCACAGTTCTCAGTTGTTGTTGTTCTTCTTCTTATTATTATTATTATTATTATTATTATTAGCATAACGTAAATGTAAATCATACTGAATGCAACTGCCTATAGATCATTTCACGTAAACGGTCACGGGCGCAACAAAGACGGCTTTCATAAATGGTTAATGGTTATGATCACTCATCATAGGTACGTTTATTATTGTAAGCTATCTATCTGAAATATATATTTCTAACACATTATGTAAAACACATTTTACTTAGTCTTTAAATCATGTAATCCTTTAAGGTTTTGTAAGGATGCTGTGACATTCGTGACTGTCCTTGTGCCAAACTGTTGTGTAAATGCGTTTGAAGGGAAAGGGAAAACTGGAGTGAGAGTGTTGTGAATGAAACAGACATCAGTTACACATCTTAAGCAAAGACGTATTAAACAACTAAACAAATTTCAAAAGTTTTGTAACTCACGCTCTGAGGCCATGGTGATGACGGACTCGGTGGTGGCGTGATACTCATCGGCGTCTATGAAATCCTCTAAGGAGGATGCGTCCCCTTGGAAGTCATGATGGTCCAACAGCTGCTGCAGCGGAGGTGCTTTGGGAAGAAGCTGATTAACCACTTCTCTGCTGATGTTAGGTGCTTGTTTTAAGCGCAGTTTGCTAAGTATTTGTGATTTAATTGTTTCCAGTCGCAAGACTTTACTCTGTTCTCTCCACACGCACGCTGAACATTCAGAAGTCTCCACATCATCCACGTCAAAAAGAGAGACTCCAGCATCAGAGGACATCTCGCTCAGTGGGGCTAGAAAGAGGTTCGGCTCATCGCTTCCGGACAGTCCCAGAGAAATAAGTACCGTTAAGCACAACAAAAAGTTATAGCTTTTCATGTTGTTAAATATCAGGAACCAATTGTTTTCTCTTGATTTAAAAAATACTGTTATTATCTTAAATATTTTATTCGAAAGACGAATTAGCTATACAAATACGAATCAAGACGTTTTAGAAGATGTAGCCTATTTCATTTTTAAAAAGACAAAGCGACGGCTTTAATCAGATTCTTTTAAATACCGTTCCTTAATGCATTTCAGTTTGTTTTAAAATCATTTTATAATCTATCTGCTTCACCGTTTGAAAATACAGATAGCCTACTACGCTTTCTTTTTTTTAACTGTACCAGCGCCTATAATGCTCCCCTTATATATCACTGCCTGGTGGCGTAATCCCTCTCTATTGGCTAACATTTCAACAAAAGGATCACAGGTTTGTCACTAAATCTTGAGAGAGAGAGAGAGAGAGAGAGAGAGAGAGAGCGAGAGAGAGAGAGAGCGAGCGCTGGGTCTCATAACACAACGAAAAATAATCTGTTCGTGTTAGTAAAAAAGCTATTGTTCATTGTTTGTTCATGTAATTTCATTTCATTAACGACAACAGATACATATTTTACTTTAAATATACAAATTATTATTACTATTATTATTATTATTATTATTATTATTATTATTATAACTTAAAAAAAATTGTCAGTATACTTACAACTTTCAGTTTGGATGGCAATTTGTCCAGTGTTAAATGGGCAAAAATATGTTTATATGTGGGCTAATATGTTTGATGTTCAGTTGACATGTAATTGAAATTACATTGTAGCCGTTGGCTTTTCTGTGAGGTCCTGTGCCGTTGTCTTTTACTGATTTGCTTTGCAACATTTAACTTATTCCAGTTTTACTGTCTTTATACTATATATTTTTTAGTTTATTTTTACACAGTAAAAAATGTCCGTGATTTTAACTGTAAAAGTCTGTACAATGTACAATACTGTGAAAACCTGTTAAATGATTAACAGCTCGTTTCTGGACAAAATACAGAAAATAACTGTAACAGATCTAACTTTTCAAGAAAGTAATCAGAGTGTCTGAAATATCACCATACATCTTCATTTACTAGTCCTTAAATTAGTTGATTAATATAGTCCACTAGACAGAGTTTATGACCACAAACGAGTAATTTCTGACACTGATGAACTCCTGCTGCTAACAAGCACAATCACTGAAGGAAAGAACTTGAAATAAAACTTTACAGCAACAGCCTCACGCCAAAACAACTGAATTAAAACAGAGGATTAAACAATTCCAATAAATAACAGGCTTACTAGCTTCACTGAATACAGTTTGACTTCATTTCTGTCATACAGTATCTGCAAAAAATATTTAATAATTAACAGAGGTTTATATTTTTTATTGAAAATGTTTCATTAGGGCGGCGCGGTGACCCAGTAGGTAGCGTGTGCCTCACAACAATTTATTATTATTTTTATTAGGGATTTGAGCGCGAAGTGCTGAAACCCTATGTTTTTTGTTACGATTTTTATTATTATATAATATTGTTATTATTATTATTATTATTTATATTCTGCTGAAGTTGCTATCGGTCAGACCAAACCGTAAGACCTAGAAAGCTGAAACTTAGTCAGATGGTGGTACTCTACATCCTCACCAAAAATCTGTCAAATCAGACATTTTTTTCAGACATTTTTTGCTGTCATTTGTACACCGTTTGTGGTAGACTCAAAAACATTTTTGGAATCCTTGGGTCAGCCCGAAGAAATTTGGAGTGAATCAGATTTTCTCTACGAAGCACTGTTTTTCTGCTACACTGATCTTTGTCTGAAACCTAGTTTTACGAACTAGTCCTAGGTTTTTCACCCAATTGGAACGAACCCAGTTCATAAATATTCCCTGGACACTGAATATCAATAATTATCAAAAAAAGTTTACATTTTTATTCTCGCTTGAAACAATACACAAAAATGTTCCATGCTAATTGAAGCTAAATGCTAATTGTAGCTATAACGTTTGAACGGAATGAGATATCATCACCAAACTTGGTACACATGTATAAGGTCAAGTTGAGGTCACATACTTAAAATTGCTGACATTGGCCACACGGTGGCGCTATTGTCTTACAAAATAGGAAAATACACATCACCAAGCAACTGTTCGTCCCATTAAGTGTCTTTGTCCAAGGCCACATCAGAAAATGGCCATCATTAGCCAATTAAAATTTGACCACCCGTTAAACAGGGTTTTAAATGGCCGTTGGGAAGAAAACTCGTTGGGCATGTTCAACTCCTAGAGATCTGTATTTTTTTTTAATCGGGCACTAGGGTGCGATTTTACATGTTTTTAGTGTGTAATAGATTGTGTATTACACAACCTTTTGCACAGGCACAAAAAATAAATATCATATGATAGGCCTGCTTATACCAAACACTTATGAAAACATATGAAAAACCTACTTTTGCAAACTAGTTGAAAAATTGCTGAGCACATGTGGCATATAAATGTAAACAAACATGCACAATTTTAAGGAGATCGGGCAATAAGTGGCGCAATAGTAGAAATTGTCAGGGTTCTGCCACTCCGGTCTTGTAAACTCATGTTTTGGTGGCAGAGTCCAGACACTAGTCCTGTATGTTGTGCTCGGCTCGAGTTTTCTCAGATCGAGCACTTGTTGTCTATCATTGTGTCATTTTATAAGCGCCGTCCATGTTTACATGCGCCGCGTGCTTTGTCATGTGAACATGCGGTTAATGAGTTCTCTCATTGGCTGCGTGTTCTAGTCTCGTTTTGTGTGAGCACATGGCTATTGGTGTTTGTTTTTTTTTGTCATGTGCTCTCCCGTCTGTTGTATAGTCCCACCCTCCTTCTTAACCCATTATTAGTTTAACCTGTTCACCTGTTTGTGTGTTAATTATTTCTGCTTATATTCTCCTCATGTCTGTTGTCCTGTGCCAGTTCGTCATTGTATTCCTCCATGTCCAGCCCTGTCCAGCCCTGTCCAGCCCTGTCCAACCCTGTCCAACTATGTCCAACCCTGCTCTTCCCTGCCAGCCCAGTTTGTTTGTTTTGGTAATGTTTCCCCCCTCGGGGTAGTTTGTTTTGCTTTTTGTTTTATTTTTATTATTAATAAACCCTTATTTTCCCTGCAATTGAGTCCTCGCTCTTTTCCCCAACCACCAACCGTGACAAGAAATGGTCTTAAAAACATGCTAAATGGCTTAAACATGTGGTAAATGTGCTTCATTTACACCCTTTTTCACAAATACACTTAATCTACAGATCCTATGATAGGCCTGCTCATACTGAACACTATGACACTAAAACATCTGCTGTCACACAAATTGTTTATTAAAGAATAATTAAAATATGATACACCTACTTTTGCAAACTAGTCCCTGGTTTTTAGCTCAATCACAACGAAACCAGTGTTGGTAGAATCTCTGGACTGGGTAGATTATTAATTATCAAAAAAAAGTTGAACTTCCCACTTTGGATAGCTGTAGCAAGCTCATTTACAAAAGGGGTGTGTCTATATGAACCTACATGCCTGTAAACCCGTAAGGAAAACTCAAAACATCACAGAATTTGTAAGCACATGTGACATATCAATGTTAACAATTATCCAAAATTTTGTGGAGATCGGGCAATAGGTGGCATTATAATAGTAGAAAAGATCTCAAAAACACAGTGTTTCAATGTGTGTTGATGCTTAATACAGTGTTTTAATTACAATTTTAGCCACTAGATGTGTCAACTTGAAGTTTGGCATGCAGTGTATTGGTTCAAAGTGGAATGACATACTATAAAAAACATGGCTGCCATTTACCAATTAAAATTGAGTAACTCATTGTTTGATCATAGTGTTTGTGGACCTTTTTTTTCATTCTTACTGTTTAAAGTCACTGAAATTGCAGTTAAACTCCTTCTGAATAACATCTTGACATGGTATAAACTGTTATTGCATTTAAAATCTGATTTAGTCCCAGCCTGCTACTTTATTAATTTATGCATTATATTTTTCCAGTTATTACATTCCATCATGGATTTCTTTAAGGTCAGCCTTAAATTTTGATTCATACTTCTATACTGCCTAAATGTCAAAAAGGTTGCCAAATGCTCGAACCCCATCAATTGCCGCTTGCGGCTATATTTATTATTATTATTCTGCCGAAGTTGCTATCGGTCAGACCAAACCGTATGACCTAGAGAGCTGAAACCTGGTCAGATGGTAGTACTCGGGTACACTACATCCTCACCAACAAATAGCCAAATCAGCCCATAGGTGGCGCTATGGCGCCAAAAACTAACATTTCAGACATTTTTGTCCGCCATTCGTACACCGTTTGTCGTAGACTCAAAAACCTTGGGTGAATCCTTGAATCCTTGGGTTAGCCTGAACAAAAGTGTACAGGTGAACTTTTGGCTCTATGACGCACCGTTTTTCGGCTACATTGAGATTTGTCTGAAACCTGCTTTTGCGAACTAGTCCTAGGTGTTTCACCCAATCTGAACCAAACCATTTAGAAATATTCTCTGGACACTAAATATTAATAGTTATTGAAAAAAAATTTACATTTTGATTTTCACGCGAAACAGTACACAAAAATGTTCCATGCTTATTGAAGCTAAATGCTAATTACAGCTATATTTTTTGAATGGAATGAGATATCACACAGTGAAGCTATTTCCTTAAAAAATAGGAAAATACACATAACCAAGCAACCATTCATCCGATTAACGTCAAATTCGGTACGCAGTGTCTTTGTCAAAGGCCAAATCAGAAAATGGTCGCCATTAGCCAATTAAAATTTGATCACCCATTAAACAAGGTTAACAATGGCCGATCTGAATAAAACTCGGTGGGCATGTTCAACTCATGGTTCTAGAGGTCTGTACGAATTTTGTACGAAACACAGGGAGAACATGCAAACTCCACACAGAAACGCCAACTGACCCAGCCGAGGCTCGAACCAGCGATCAGCGACCTTCTTGCTGTGAGGCGAACGTGCTACCCACTGCGCCACTGTGAGGCCATCTCTCTTCTTCTAATCTTACATTTGTCTTTATTTAATTTCAGGTTGATGCCCCTGATTCTGTCCATCAGCGCTCTCAGTCTCCTATCATGCTGCTTTTCATCTTCACCCCACACTAAAATATCCACTATGTTCATAACTCCCTCCAAACCTTCCAGTCTCTGTGCAATGCGCTTCTGAAACACTTCTGGAGCTGACGACACTCCAAAAGGAAGTCGTAAGAATCGATATTGTCCATACGGGGTGTTAAAGGTACATAACTTGGAACTTTACTCGTCCAGCTGCACCTGCCAGAAACCATGATTGGCATCCAATATAGAGAAAACCTTCGCATTTGGCATCTCTGCAGTTATCTCTTCAACTGTGCGTAGTGGATAATGTTCTCTTTTTATAGCTTTGTTCAGATCTTGGGGATCTATACAGATTCTGACTTTGTTGGGTTTTACGACTGTGACCATGCTGTTCACCCAGTCTGTAGGATCGGTCTGTTTTACAATAACTCCAAGATCCTCCATCCTATCCAATTCTGCTTTTATTTTATCCTTAAGTGCTATCGGCACTTTCCGTGGTGGGTGAATGACTGGATTGACCTCTGGGTTAAGCTGGATGTGGTGCAGTCCTGGCATACATCCCAGACCAGTAAACACATCTTCATATTCACTCATTATGTCAGTGTTGTCTTTATCTATGTCGTACACTCTTCTGATTAGTCCTAGCTTTGAACAGGAGTCTCTTCCAAGGATAGCAGGTCTTTCTCTATGATCTGAAAGTCTAACTCATATTCTTTGTCTTTGAAATCACACTTGAGCTTTGCTTTGCCTTTTGTCTTGAGAATGTGACCAGAGTAAGTAACTAGCCTACACTCTGCTCCTGTATCAACCTTCACAGTTAGCACACTGTTGTTAACTTTAAGCTCTGCTGTCCATTTCTCACCATTGTTGTCCATTGTTGAGACTGTATCTAGCTGACACCTTGCTCCTGCTGGCTCACTTAGTCTGATTTCTATACTTACCATAAACATGACATCAGCTTCCTCTGCTTGTTCAATTTCATGAACTTTTTTCTCTTTTGTTCTGGGCTTGAACTGTTGTTTTGATGACCTGCACATGCGACTGAAGTGATTCTTTAATTTGCACTGATTGCATATTTTTCCATATGCTGGACACTTCTTTGGTTCATGGATGTAGCCACACCTTTTACATTCACTTTTCTCTTTGTCAATTTCTATCTGTCTATCAGCTGCTTTCTTTACTTTGGTAACTTTTATCTTGTGCACTGCCACATCTGCTTCCTCATGCAGGGCTTTCATGTAGGGCTTTCACCTTTATCAGCTCATTTGTTAGCTGTGCAAACTCACAGTCCTTCGCTTTGTTCTTCAGGTCCGTCACATAAGCATCAATCGTTTCATTTGGTCCTTGAACGCAGGTAAAGAATACGTGTCTCAGATATGTAATGTTTTTCCGGGGCTCACAGTAGCCTCTGAACATTTCTTTCAACCCATCATATCCATCCACATCTTCATCAAAAACCATCGTATTAAACACCTTTATCGCTTCATCTCCAGCAACATGAAGGAACATGTTTCACTTTTTCACTCTTCTCCACGATGCCCGTCGCGATCATGATATTTATATAATATAATATCACAGATATTTGTGAACATTAATGCTTTTCAAATAAAATGTTAATCTAATACTAATAACTGTTTATGGTTTGTCACATTCTAAAATGACCTAGTATTTACCTTTTTATTTACCTTCTGGGGATCATTTATAAAATGCTGAGTAGAAACTGGCCTACATTTAATCTTAAGACTACAGGATTTATTGCAGGAAATTCCTAGTATTAGTGCACAAATATGATTATACGAATGTTAATACTATAGAATGCTATAGAAATGTTACCACACATTACCACAAGAATATTACAGGACTATTACAATCTGTACAACACAGAATCCTGTGGTAAATACTATAGAAATGTTAAAGTAATACCACACACACTACCACAAGAATATCACAGCAGTATTACATACTGTACAACAGAATCCTGTGGTAAATACTACAGGAATATAAAAGTGAT